>JAEIFR010000507.1:5885000-6133575 GCA_018904105.1 Zaprionus tsacasi
TTTTTTTTTATAGAGTTTACATTTTTGACTTAATTTTGAATTTTATGAATTATTATCTGCAAATTATTTAATGCTTATCGCTCATATATATTGTTATATTATATTTAATGGACATCTTGTGCATAAAACATTTGAATATCCTTCAATATATTATAAATAGTAATTTACGAAGAAGATTTTACATAGAGTCGTAATTAATTTAATTAATAATAATTTAATTTATTTAAAATGAATAATGTATGAGTATGAGTCATGGAGAATTCGCCTGAGTTTGATTTATAGGGTAGCCTCAAAAAAGCTACCCGCCGCTACGTGTCAATAGACTAGTTGGTGGCGGGAACTGAAGAAAGAACCCGACAACATATCTAGCAAGGTGCCCTCCCTGATTAATCCACTTCAAACAGTTCGCATAGTAGTAAACCGCGCACGATTGTAAAATATTTTAGTTCAGCGCAAACTCGCAAAAATGACAGGTTCGACAGGGTTCCTTCAAGGGGAGGGGGATGAGAGAAGTGCATTTTCTACGATATCTCTACGTGAGCGCAGTCTGATTGCATTTACGTGTCGCTTCTTGCACCTTCGTAGTGCAAGAACCCCCTCGGAACGTCTCTACCCTCGCAAACACTTTTATAAACCTATTGAGACTTAGACAAACATGTAGTTATTACTTATCAATTTCTTGAAGATTTTACTTGATTCTACTGCAAAAATATGATATTTTATAGAAGAATATAAAAGATATTTCACTTGTCTCTGCCTTTTGCATGCCAAAACGCTGCTAATCAGTTGCATTTTTATAATTATCCCAGCACATACTGCAGATTTCAGCACACCTATTTGGCTTTACATATATACCACCCCTCCAGCACCCCCCCTGCCCCCTCTGGGGTTCACTTTCGTTGCTATCGCCAGCACAGACAGCGGCACGTCGGGAATTCTCGACTCGACTTTTGGGTGAAACTTTAAGTAAATCTGCTTATCTTGTTTCGAAAAGTTTCGCTACGTGCCGCCGCCATGGCGCGGCCTTTGTTACGTGTACAAGCCAGTACCCCCTCCCCCCTCCCTGCCCCTTGCTCATTGCACGCCAAGTTCATTGTACAGTTATCATAATGCTGACAAAGTTTCGACAGTCGACAGCCGCATTAACTTGGCCATTTCGTCTCCTATCGCACAGCGCACTTTCAATCAAACTCGGACATGGTCGGTCATGGTGTGATGATGTGCCTCCTCCTCCTCTTCCTCGACTGTTGCCAAGTGTTGCATATGCAATGAGTGTGTGTGTGCTTGTCCCTCCACACCTTGAATCCCCAACCTTGAGCTATGGCTATTTCATTGAGTGGAAATTAATTGAAATTCTCGCTTCCGGCATTTTCAAACTAAGTCCGCAAATCACAATGGCAAATGCAACAGTCTACTGTGGAGTGTAGTCCTCCTAACTCAGGCCCAACCCCAATCCCAACCACATTTACTATAGATACAATGGGCTCATTAAGAGGAGGAGATGAGTTGCGTGGCTGCCTGCTAATGACTGATTGGAAGCGAACATACTTTTAAAGGAAAATCTTTTATAAAATATTTTAAGTGCTGTTAATTCTTGAAGGAGATTAAAGAGTGTTTTATTATATATTGGAATTAACTTAATAATACTAAATTAAATATCACATAAAAAACAACACAATATATAGAACATAGAACGTCAGAATATTATACTGTTACCATATTATATTATCATAAATATTTTTATAAAATATTGAAAGTGTTCGAAATTCTTGAAGGAGATTAAAGAGTGTTTTATTATATATTGGAATTAAATTAATAAGACTAAATTAAATATCACATAAAAAGCAACACAATATATAAAACATTTAACGTCGGAATATTATACTGTTACCATATTATAATCAAAAGCGGTATCTAGTGCAGTTACACAGCTGAAAGTTACCCATAAGGTTTCTCTCTTCCAAATCAATATGCAAATATCGACAATTATTCCGACAAAAATATTAAAACATTTAAAGTGCTGAAAATTCTTTAAGGCGATTAAAGAGGGTTTCCTTATATATTGGAGACTGGAAGAGCAGAAATTCACAAATAAATTAAATATCATATTAAAAGAAATACAATATATAAGTAGAACGTCGAAATATTATACACCTACCATATTATAATCGAAAGCGTTACCTAGTGCAGTTACAGATCTGAAAGTTGGCTATAAGGTGCCTCTCCACCAAAATCAATATGTAAATATATAGTATATCGACAATTATAGCAGTTTCTTTGGGTTTCCCAATTTATCGCCATGATGATGATAATTTCTGTTCCCGTCATCGCCAAAAAAGGGCGTGAAGTGGCCCCTACTCTGTTGGCCATTGCCAACGCCTTGGCAATTGCAATAACTCGTCCGGTCGGTCTGGACGAGCAGATGCCAGATGCTGCATCCGGGTACCAAAAAAAAACGTTATTATCGTGGAAATTGTCTGCCAGGCGGCGGCGGTAAGAAATATGGATTAAAATGTTGCCACTGTCTGGTCTGAAGCTGCGTCGACTTGATTTTTTAAGTGCCAAGGCGCAGTGCACACGCCCCCTATGAGGCAGTCATCCCCATCGTTTACATATATTTTTTTTCGGGTTTTTTTTTCCTTGCCTCGTTCTGTTCATTTCAGCTCATGCATACGAAATTAGTGCGGTTGCAAGGAGGCAGCGGCGGTAGGGGGAGGGGGCCGCTTGTGCAGCACTGCAGCGTTTATGGCTTACAGCGAGAGTTAATCGCGCTGTCATTCAGCCACTTTATATTGTCCGTATCCGGACCGCGTACCCGGATTGTGCAGGCTGTCCTACCAAGTACCATTTTTCGACTCGAGACTCGAGAGCGCGTAATCGGCTTAGGTTGCGCGAGGCAAGTAAAGCGCTTCTCAGCTCTAGCAGAAAGGCAACTGGCAAATATCGTAGTTACTATCGGCAGGGATGCTACAGAAGAGTGACAGAAGAGCTATCTTAGGAATTGTCTCATATTGTTTAATTCCACTTTTAAATATAGTATATTTATTTTGCGATGGTTTTACATTATTTATCTGATTTTTCTGTTGCAAACTATAGTCAAAAGTATTTAATATAGTATATTTATTTTTCCGATACTTATACGATAGTCTTTCCATTTTTAAGTGACAAACTATCGCTTTTTTATGATCTTATTTAAAATCGCACATAATTATTAAATATCTGTGAATTCACAGTTGCAGGGAAATTCAATATTTGCCATAAAACTATCGATTAAATTAAATAAACATATATCGTGAGATATTAACTCTTTAAATATTGATAAAAAAATATATATAGGGGAATAATAACCTATAAAAGTGCTGAAAATTTAGGCATGAAAACACCTATTAAAATAAATCGAGAAAACTTTTAACAAATTTAATATTTTGTATTATAAAATTATTTAAATGCATTTTCTGAGATTCCCAATCCCCAATCGAATATACATAGCATATAGTATGTATATATATTTTTATATGCTTTTATCTCTTACCATTTCCGAATCGGTTGCTGCTTCCGGTCATTTCGATTTTCCTGTTGATTTTTAATCAGCCAACGGGGAGGCACGTACCCTCATTTGGTAGGTGTGGTCGGAACATAAAAACAGATTTTAATGTTGACCAAACCAGAGAGAAGAGGTGGTTGGATAAGTAAGAATGGGTGGGGGAGGGGGTTCTAGGTGAGACCGTGAGCGAGAATCGCCTTTGTCTTTTACAACTTGTGGCCGTCGTTAATTTTTATGTTTATAGCGCAAATTTTCGCCTTGCTGCACACACACACACACTCGCACACACACAGCTTGAGCTTCGTCTGCATCTCCATCTCCATCCGCCTACTTCCCGGCCAGACTGCGTCTGGTTCGGAGTCTGGCGCTGTGTCTGAGCTGCGGCCAAATTTGAAACCGCAAAACTGCCATCGATGGTTGCCTGAGGGATGCAGGGGGAGGGAGGGCAGGCAGGCAGGACGTCGTCGTCGTCGTCGTCATCGTCGGCAGTTAAAACAATAACAATTAGCTGCAAGTCGACAGGGTCGTTGGCGACACGCAAAAATTAATTAGACGGCCCAAAATTGAGTTCGAGAAGCTACTGACGCTGCCGGGCTGCGTGCTGCGTGCTGCTTGTGCCGTAAAATGCAGCTAATGAAAATCATCAGATCGGAAAGAAGTTTACCCATAATAAAGTAGATTGCATGCTATATAGAAAGCATATAAAATACAAAGGGGAAATATATATACAACCATCATTTATATAGTTAGTATTTTTCTGAAATAATTATAAATACATGATATATACTGATCTATGCTAAAATAATATATCGTCAGATATTTAGATAAATAGATATAGATTTTTAATGTACACATCTATCTTTCTATCTTTCTAAATATTTTTCTATCTATTAATATATCAAACTATCTCAACTTAAATATTTGAAATATTAAATTAAATCTCCTCAATTTAATTTTTTTAATATTCTCATAAATATACTTCTTTCTGAAATTTTTTTTAAAACTTTATAAAGAAAAAACTTTCGATTGCGTTGCATTTTTATCTGTGTTCCGCCTCATTCATCTTAAGTTTTGGTATCTAATCAGAAAGTAAAAACGAAAACTGAACGTGGCAAACAAAGCGGAAAAACTGCATTCAAAAAAGTTTGACGATGACCCCGGGGCGGAAATCCGAAGGACACCGCAGCAGACCCGTCCGAAACGGACATGTTGGCGGCAAATTGCGAAAAAGGATAATTGCGAAACTAAATGCCAAAACTGAAAGTCAAACAGAGAGAAAACACGCAGACACTAATGAAATTTCGATTGAACTTTGTGGATGAAGAAAAGTGCAGGAGCAGAAGGAGAGAGAGAGGGTGGGGGGAGAGCGAGAGCGGGGAAGACAGTCCTAGTCCGTAGCTAAGCAAATGATGATTTATTGAATTTTAATTTAGTGCGCCGAGCGAATTTGCCATAAATATTTGAGTGCGCCCAAGCAAAAGTTATGCTCATTGCAAGTTATAGACATCCCCTTCTCACTCTCTCTCTCTCTCAGGTCTGTGCATAATTATGGCAGGGCGTACAGTTGCCTTTCGGCTTTTAAGTTTCTGCAATGGCGGCGCGTGCGTCGCATTACGCATGGCCAGCAGCTGCTGCTTGCTACCTCCCCCTGCTACCTCCCCTTGTCCTCTTGCTGCGGCTGGGCGTGTGTCGACCCTCGGCAATTTCGCAATGTGCGTATGCAAATTTTGCAAAACGCGTCCATCCTGGCCACATGTCAGGTTTTTTTTTGTTGACCATTTCCGCTTGAAGTCGCTAAGCAGCAAAACAACAAACAGTCGCAACCCTATGCGGCGACAGCAGGGTTGCTCGCAATACCCTGTAGCAGCGAGAATGAACTAATTTAAAATCAAGTTGAGAATCGTTAAATAAATATAATTTAAATAAATAAAATTTATTTCGAAAATTTTATATCATTTCTAGAATAAATTTTCTTAATTACATTTTATACTTTTAAAATGAAATGAATAAACTAATTTAAAATTTAGTTGAGACCCGTTAAATAAGTATTAAATAATGAAAAATTATTTCGAAAATTTTATATAATTTCTAGACTCTCAAAAAATATTTTGAATAATTCAAAGATATTAAAATAATTCAGAAAACCTGCTTTACTTTTAAAATGAAATTTCGTACTTATCCATCTGCCCTCGGTACAACTTTAACAGGGTATTTCTGTCATCTAACTTGACTTGCGGTGTTTTTCTTTTTGGTATTACTCTCTGATATTGGGGTGCGTTTAAAATTTTTGCAACTTGTTTTACCCACTGACCTTGAAAAGTGGATTTATTCAAATCGACTGCCAGCTGCGTCCCAACCCTTGGGGTGGAACCATATCTCTAGGCAAATCTGCGCAGCTTCAGGTTGCATTCCAAGCAACCACTGCGAAATACGATATACCTACATAGTATACCCTCATATACATAGATTATATATGGTACATACTGTCCTAATGCACGCAAATTCGTAAATTTCGCGAAACATTTCATTAGAGCAAAGACAACAATGGGAATAGGGCAGAATCAACAACAAAGAGACTTTTGGATGGGCACGCTTATCGCACACTTGTAGAGAGAGAGAGAGTATTAGATTGAACGTTTTCCCCATGGATTTTGTTATGTTTGTTTGCGATCTACCCGTACTTGATTCGATTTCATTCGCTAATCGTTCTATACCGGAAGATTTTATATTTATGTATGGCAAATTGCCTAAGTATCGATTTCAAAATGATTTCTGATTGACTATGAAAATCGGTTTATCGATGAATCAATTGTTGAAATCTGCAATATGTTCATATACATAAATTTGCCGAGAAATATATGTATATAATAGGCAAATGAAGGCGTAGTAGATCCCTATATATTCTATTAAAAATTGGGTTTTTCAGAATTTCAAATTCATCGGAAATGATTTATTAGCATTTTTTTTTATAGTTTTATACCCTTGCAGAGGGTATATTAATTTTAGCCAGAAGTTTGCAACGCACCTTAGAAGACATCTCCGACCCTATAAAGTATATATATTCTGAATCAGAATCAATAGAGAGTCGAAAAATCGCAAATTAGTCTCTCAGATTTTGAGCTATCTTCATGAAACTTGGCACACAAGCTTCTTCTTGCTGCACGCTGTAAATAAGTTGGAACGAGCCAGATCGGAGCGATATATCCTGCCATATAAACTATCGGCCGATTTTTGTTGTTTTTCAAGATATTGCAACAAGATTTGGCAAATCTTATTATTATTACGTTCTTAGTGTGCTGTCAAAATTGTATCAAAATCGGACCACTATAACATATAGCTGCCATAGGAACAATCGGCTGAAATCAGGTTTTTTGTATGCAATCCAAATGTATTTTATATTTAGAATAACTGCAAGGGTATAAAACCTTCGCCAAGCCGAAGATAGCCTTGCTTTCTTGTTTTGTTTTTAATTTTTTAATTAAAACAAATTTTAATATTAAAGTAATTATTGAGCTACAACCTACGACCCTGGCGATAAGCGGCAGAAATGATTATACCAAACATAAAAATATTTTTATAGTATGTATTTGAGCTATATTGCATACCCAATGGGGAACTCGACTTATATATGATGTTAAGCGTCATGGGAAAAATTCAGTGCAAATTCGGTGACGATCGGTGCGACATCAATATGAAATTTCTTATACTATTATTTCTGATACTTCTACAAGTGTGGACTGTTCCCTGCATAAGATGCGTCACAAAAAGTGGAGATATGGGACATTGCATGGATCAGAATGAGTGCAATGCAAGTGATGAGGCAAGACCATTGAAAAGATGTGGTGAGACTTCCATGCATTGTTGTCCAACCCATGATGATTTCAGGCGAGTGCGTAGAACAGATCCGAAATTTCCAACAGATTGCGGATATACGCCAATGTATCCTAAACAACAAATCGTTGGTGGAAAAAAAATCAGACCAGACGAATACAGTTGGTTGGGCAGTCTACGGTATGGAGATCAAAATAAATATGCAGTCTGTGGCGGTTCGGTTATAAATTCTCGATATGTTCTGACAGCGGCTCACTGTGTCACTGGAAAAATTCCCGAAGAAGCTGGAGGATTGTATGTTGTTTTTTCTTGAATGCAAAACAGACAAGAGCTCATCCAATTTTTATTGTATCCGCAGAATTGGTGTACGACTGGGAGCATTTGATGAGGATGGAAAGATATGTGATTATGGCACTGAAAACTGTACAATATACCAGCAATTTGGTGTGAATGAGATAATAGTGCACAGCGATTATATATGGTTGACTTACAGTACACAAAACGATATTGCGCTGATTCGCCTAGATAGATCGATAAGGTTTACAGAAAAAATGAAACCAATTTGCCTGCCCTTCGGCAGCAACCATATAAGGGAACCAAATATGGAGACGCCCTTTAACTGTCAGCGGATGGGGCCGTACCATGGAGGCAAATGAAGTTGTGGCTAAACGTGAGGCTACCATTTATATCGTGCAGACTACAATGTGTCATATATACTATAAATCTGTGGATGATACGCAAATTTGTGCCATCGCAACAGGCCAGAACTCATGCAATGGTGACTCTGGCGGCCCTCTGATGCAACATTTCCAACGCCGGCGTATGGTTCTCGAGGGGATCGTATCATTTGGTATCGGGAACTGTACATTACCTGATTGGCCAGGTGTCTACACTAGAGTGCGTAGTTTTGGCAACTGGTTGGATCAGAAAATGAGAATGTAAAAAAGATTCGATTGGTTTTTTTCAGGTGTAATGAATGTACAAATAAATGAATGAATTTAATAAATGTACAAGATTAAAATACACACTTATATAATATATTGAATCGTAATCATGGCATTATTTTTCTTCTACTTTATTATATAATCATTGTTGACCTACCCATTGCGAGGGCTATTCACATTGAATGAATTGAAATTGAGCTAAAATTAAACGGTTTTTATTTTAATGCATAATATGATATATTAATATATACTTTCGTCTGGAATAAATATATAAAATATATATTTATCGTTTCCCATGGCATAAGAGATTGTAAAAAAAAAAACAAATACTCCGAGTGTTTTCACACGAATGGTTGGATCGAAATATGAACATATACTCAGTAAATAAATGGAATATTTAACTGCAGAAAAAAAGATTACTATATGCTATATTTTAATATAATATTATATAATTTCACCAGTTTGCCTAGATTACGTTTCGCTTTATTGAGTTGTATTTTTGCGGAAATTTGAGCTGGCTCCCAATCACCAGCAAGATCGTCAATAGGTCAATATATTTTCAAGTGACAGTAAAATACCTTTGCTCCAACATGGAAAAACATTAAGAATATTTAATAACACAGTCTTCTATCGTACATATATTTGGGCACATTGGACTTTAATAATTTCCGTATTTAATGTTCGATCAGATTGTAAGCTGTAGGTATACTCTTATCATCATATGTTTAATACAAATTGTACATATACCTTATTTTTTCAAAATGTTAGCTGAATGAATTTATTATTACAATAAATGAAAGCGTGTAAAATGTATAGAGATTTGAATTTTGAAAGTTCTTTATGATTTATAGTATTTAAATTGTATTTTCTATAGATTTTGAAGAGATTGTACCACAAAAATAAGTTTGTTTTTTAAGTTTGCTTGCTTTATGATCTCGATTTCAAAAGATACTCGTATTTCATTAAAAGTTTCAAAACATAGTGGGTGTGTGGGGGAAGAACGAATGGATTATTTATTATTGGTGTGCTGTGTGTGGCACAGCTGCCTTACAGTGCCTGCAAATGGCATTGCAATAAAACCGAAATTAAATTGCTGTTTTGCATACAAAAACACACACACACACACTTACACACACACATAGTACGTATAGTCCTCATAAATTGATATGAGCCTTTGTCTGCATGCCAAAAATAATAATGGCTACAACAACAACAACAACAACAACAAGAAGAGGAATGAAAGAGGAGCAACAGAAGCGAATCCTTTGACAGCATCTGGCGCCGCTCCGTGTGGCAGAAAATAGTTTCTAGTTTCGCCACTAGTTTCCCCGGGGTGGATCAAAAAATTAGTGCCTTAATTGCTTGGCGCGTTTATTAAAATGCATAAATTAATAGGAATTTTAAATAGAGGGTGGCGAGGAGGCACCTTTACGACCATGTGCGGCACTTAAAAAGGGTTTAGGACACGCAATTTGTGCGTGGGCTTATGGCCAAACCATTAGACATACATAGCATATATAGCATATATACAACATACTTAGTTGGCTGGAAGAGGTCGATCCCCATTATAGAGAGAGGACAACCCTACAAATGACCGCAATTACGGGAAAGACTTCTCTCTCTCTGTCACCCTCCCTGCCCACAGGCTATTATGGACTTCTTTCGACCGCAAATCAGCGCAATTAATATTAAGTGGATTAATATTTAATGACCACTGCACGCAGTCCAAGTCCAAGATGGAGTCCCATATGGCCTAGCTCATTGTATCATAATCGCACGCTTAACTTTTATGATGCCCATTGCCTTTATGATGGTTTCAGTTCCGGTTTTAGTTTCCGTTTCGGTTTCGCTTGAGTTTGTCTGTCATATTCTAATTACAGCATAACACGCGGTTATTACCAGGATTTTGATGACCTATGAACCAGGAGCAAATAACACTGAAGAACAAAATTGGGGACGAGTCTAGAAGGGGGTGTGGTATAAGGAAAGATTTAGAGAAATGGAATTAAAATGTATAAATATATCGTTTATTTTAATATATTATTAGAATTTCATGTAGTTCTCAAAAACAAGAAACACGAAAGATTTAGAGAAATGGAACTAAAATGCAAAAATGCATCTTTTATTATATTAAACATTTAATTTTTTAAAATTTTACGTAGTTCTCAAAAACTAGTTTCAGAAAGCTGCTATAGAAATTACTCTTCATAGGATTTAATTTATAATATTTTTAATTCTTTCAAAAAATAATATTTATTTCAAAAAGGACCTCAAGTTTTTATTTTAGTTTAAATATTTTGTTGTGCAGTGTAATTATTTTCCCCCTGTTTTCATTTGTGGCATTAAAATCCCAAATTGACGTGCATTTCACGTGCAAGTGGCCCGTAGACGAGTGCCGTAAACACACACACACTTCCACACACACACATATCCCACACACACACACTCCCACACACACACTGCAATAACATGCTCATTGAATGGGCGTCACTAATTGATAAATGGATCTTCTGCGTGGCTGAGCTCAATATTTAGAGAGAGACAGCGAGATTAGAATTGTACGTAGGGTTCGGGAAAGTTATAAACATATACTAGAAGGGTCGCCTAAGGCCCGTTGATGCCTCATTTCAGTAAAATTATTTACAAATATTATTGCAATACGCATCCGAGAGCGAGAGATAAGGAAACTGCGCTGCACTTGAAACACGTCAGTGTTCTCGGTTTATAGAAAATCATTGACGTGGTTGGGAAGAAGGGAGTCTATCGCATATTACGAAACTCGATGAGTCTACGAGGCTTAGTCAACTCTCAAGATGGCTACCCACGGCGCTTGGAGACTCCACTTATCCAGCGTCGTGTGCAACTGCTGGCGATAAATGGCGTCTTCCTTGCCGTGGAACGTGCCTTCGTCTATCGCAGTCAAGTGGAATGGGAAGTGGTCGCTAGATAAGATACGATTGTACACGGGGCTCCAGAGATCAATGAACATGTCTCCAATCTCTTTTTGCAAGTAGAAATCGCCCAAAGTTGGGACTGTAAATTATGGCGAATTTATTCCGATAACACACTTATCGAGGAAACAGACTAATCGAAACTGAAGCTGAAGGGAATGATATACATATATGTGTATATGTGTGGAAAATACCACAGAATTTTCCTAAAATGATTCACTGAAAATAAAATACAGAAATCCCTAACTATTGAAATTCAATAAATAATCATATATGAGGCCCTTCAAATGTTAATGACAATTTCATCTATTGAAATAGAAACAATAGAATCAAACTCTTAGGTAATTTTCTGATAGGAAGGTATCAAAAAACACACACTTATAGACAATAGTGCTCTTAAATTTTCCACAAAAGTGTCGTATTACACGATCTTTGGGGGAACCCTACAAATTAGGCACAATGTGGCTGACCTATGAGTCGTAGTAATTTTCAGAGGCAAAGTACACCCCGTGCTGGGTAATCTGTTATTTTTATCAGCTCCTCCAGAGAGCAAAAACAAACAGCAGCAAAATGTCTAGGCTACACATATTTACATAGTCTGCTAATACAGTATATACTATCTTTGAGGTCGTTTTTAACATGAAACTGAAAGAGCGAGTTCTTGTTTTATGTTGTATTATTTTATTTATTTAACTCGATAACATAATTTAAAGATATATTTGTTCAAGCGAATGCAGCTGACTTAAACGTTATCACAAATAAGTGTGAGGGTGTATGTGTGTGTGTGTGTTGGTTAAATAAGAAGTGATTATAAATCATATTATTTTTTTTTTTTGCTCTTTGTTGTTGCTGCTGCACATTAATTTATTTATGATACTAAAACTCGGATGACAATTCAATTTAAGAGAACATAACGCAGCTTGGGGTTGGTTTTCGTTTTAGGATTTCAGTTTTTTTTTTGAATAACTGTAATACTAGATAATTACACAGAATGAGGAGTGAATTTTGATAGAGCGTACTAGAGCATTGAAATTGTTGTCGCTGCAGGCGCGAAAGAGACAACTGCTTATTGCTTCTGCAGATACTCGTCGAACAGGTAGACAGACAAAGATGGCTCGCCGACGGTGACCAATTTGGACAGATCGTTGGCATAGCCAGACAACTTGCGCACCGATGCGGCCTGCTTGGTGAGGAAGTTCTCCTGCAGGTAGTGTGCCATCTCGGGATCATGCTCGCGGTTGTTGGTGGTGCCATGGGTGGCGCTGGTGTGCACATGAATGGCGCCCTTTGTCAGTTCCTTCTCGACATCCAGGGCATGGGCCAGGGACTCGAGCTCATTGAGATGCACCTCTGGTGGCTGGACACCGCTCTGGGCATGTGGTTTGCTCAAATTAATGGAGCCACCGCGGCGAGTCACCTGCTTGATCAGCTCAATGGTGTCGTCAAAGGCGCGATCGGAGAGGGATTGATAGAGCTTCTGGAAGCCGGGGCGGTTCATCTGGTATGAGTTGAAGTGGGTGGCCATCAGAAGGTACTCGTACGACTTCTTCATCTGCAACTGAATGTAGTCCTGCATCTTGTGCTCCAGATGATCGATGGCGCCATAGCGAGCGTTACAGTTTGTCACTCCGCCTGTGGAAGAAGCAGACAAACAACGAAAAGGGGGGCGATTATTAGGCTGGGTTTGTCAGGGGGGGGCGATCAATCGAGGTGCGGCTACGATTACGTTAGGCGTGGCAGGAAGTATATTTACGCTTACTTTCGTCTGAGAAAAAGGCCATGATAGCTTGTTTATTCGTATTTTTGTGGATAAAAATATAAATATTCAAAGGCAAAACACAGTTACATATATGTAGTTAAAAAACCGGAATAAGTTGCACTCTTGCACACGCACACGCACTCGCACTCGGTCACACTCTCTTACTCTCTTCACATTCACACCTCTCTCTCTTTACATTTTTTTTGTGGAGTACTCACCGTTGCCACTGCTGCCGCAGGCAGACTGCACGTCCACTTGGCAGAACTGGTCTTCAGCCTGCGCAAGAGCACAGATTCCCGCGAGGAGGGCGAATGCAATGAAATATTTCATTTTGTTATGTTTACTTCTAGAATTATAATAAATACACAGAATTTCACAATTAGTTTTGTTCTGACGAAGCAGTCAACGGGTAATGCGATTCAAAACAAAAGCGAAAACAACAGCTGAGCAGCAGTTTGCCTTTTGCGTCGTAGAGTTTTCTTGAATGTTCTCGCAGTCGCTCTCTTTTCTCTCTCTTTGTTTTCACTCTCCCGACCCTGAGCGCATCAAACGTCGAGTAGGTAATTTTTGATTCTTTTTCAATATTTTCTTTGTTTTTGCATTAGTTTTGGTCACTGTTATAACGGACACTCACTTACTGTAAATTGTCCCGAATAATTACGATTATTTCGAGTTTTTTAGCTCTGCTTTTATATCGTTTATGTGCTGCTTGTTGGAACGCAAATCGTGAACTGCTGTTTATAGCGTTGCGTTTCACTCGTTTCTATGCCGTCGCCAGTGCCAGCGCTCACTGCGCACTGTGAGAGTGTGTGAGTAGATGCGCTAGTATGAGTGCGAGCGCGAGCACAGTATGTATGTATGGGTATTTTGTTTTGCACTCGCCGCCTCTCAGCTGGGATTTTGTTGTCATTCAAACATGGCTCCAACAATATGGCTGCGTCTCTCTTGTTGTTGTTGTTTCTCTTTGTGACTCACATTGCGGTGAGCACGACCCTTTTAGGGTTACCAAGCAGTTCAAAGTCTGCGGCATGACTTGCAGTATTTAATAGTAGCGTTATTTTAGTCTTATAATAAAACATGAAACGTGTAGGATTTGCAAATTGTTCATTTTTTATTAAATAAATCTCAAATAAATTTTATTTTTATATTTGATGTTAACTAAAATTATCAACGTGGCTTATCATTTTGCAACAATGTTATCTACCATCAAGTGTCCCATCATGGGCACCTGTCGGTAGTTGCCAAGTCTGCAGCGATTGTCTATCGGAATCTTGATTGATAGCAGAATTTCCCAGATTTTGCTGTTTGATCTACTGAAGGGGGCGGTATTAAATCATCAGCATTGTGAAAAAGTACTTGGCAACCCATGACGTGTTACAACGCACAAGAAAACAAGTTGAGCTCTTGTCTTAGGGTATTAACTACGTGACACCCTGTACAGTATGATACACGGGAAGTGCAATGTATTCCATATTAATTATTGCTACATATACTCTGCAATTGTTGTGTCTGCCTTGAACATGATTTACAGCATTCAGATAATCGGTCTGGACTTGCGTTTAGATAACGAGGCTTTATCATGTCTGTATCACCAATATACCCAACAATTCACCCACACAGTTTGCATGTAACAAAGAACAGCTGACTCGACGAGAACAGAACGGCAGCCATGTTTACTGCG
Organism: Zaprionus tsacasi; assembly: GCA_018904105.1. Classification (NCBI taxonomy): domain Eukaryota; kingdom Metazoa; phylum Arthropoda; class Insecta; order Diptera; family Drosophilidae; genus Zaprionus; species Zaprionus tsacasi. The sequence continues at coordinate 5,899,711 of JAEIFR010000507.1, forward strand.
GGCAACAATGTGTTGGGTTCAGTTTTGTATTGAGGACGTGTGGAAGTAAGCAGGGTATAGTACTAATTTAAGTACGCCTATCAAATGGCATATTAAATTATCAATGCGACAATAATAACACGACAGCAATAGCAAAGGCGACGGCGACGACATATTGAATTGATAAGAGCAAAGTCACACACACACACACATACACACAGTGGCGTACTCACAGCGTACACGTATACGAGCACACCGACACGGCGCTCTCTTTGCGCGTGAGAGCTGCCAGCAGCGAAGCATTTAAAAGTGTTTTGCTCGACACTGGCAACGACAGTTCCACAGTGCATTCACATAGCGAAGGCGCGTAAAGCAAAACAAGCTGAAGAATTAGGAGACGTGAGATATATAGAGCATACGAATCGGAATCATAAGGTACCCGGAACGTTCTAAATCGGCGGCTTTAATTCTAAAGCCCAATTTAAATCAAAAGCAAGCCACGCCTTCTATGCCAGTGTGTGTAAAGGCAGCTTTGACTGACAACTGAGACAGGCGACAACTGCGATAAACCGATAACAGGCCGACTCGAAACTTCTATTTAACATTGGCAAACGGACCGAATCGTTTCATTTTCATTTGTGCCCTTTAAGCAAGCATCTCGACTAAAATACATTTTCTAACTGCAAGTGATCAAATTTGTTCTGTGATTTTGTGTAAAGACTACAACAACAACAACAGCAACCCGAAGCATAAAAATGATGAAATTAGCTGCGAGTATTTGCCTGCTGGTCGTACTGGCCCTGTCCAACGAGGCTCAGGCCGATAGATTGAAATGTAAGTACTATAAAATTAATAATAAATACAATTTAACTTCGTTGTGATGCCGCAAATGTTGAAACAAAACAAAATACTTCGGAAAAAACCAATAAATTTCGACGCAATTTGCTTTCATGGCGAGGCTAAACAAAGAAAGAGAGTGAGTGAGAGTGAGAGAGCCACAGTGAGAGAGTGGAATTTAGTATTGAGTGCGAGGGTAGCAAGAGAGCGCAAGCAAAACTAAGAGCGAATACGTGTGTGAGCAACACGCTCGCAGCTGTTTGTGCTCTCTTCACAGCATCAGCATTGTGGGAATTTCGTGCAGGTTTATTAATATTAACTCAATTATGTTTTTGCAAAGCTTTGATTTGCGACTAGCTCGATTTCATTGTGTAACAAATTATTTCAATTACCATATGCGTATTATATAAAGCGCGCATAACGGAAATGACAAGAGTCCGAGTTTCAAGTCTGTCTTGTGTTTTTGTTTGTGTTATTCCCATTTGGATTTTGCACACGGCTCTCGCACTCACTCATACACACATACATAGTGCTCAGCTCAAGCGCGGTTGTGGCGGTGCAAGCGAGAGGGAAACTTTAGTTGAGAGAGTGCGATGTTTTGCACACGGCACCAAACCAAAACAAATTCCGTTACTATGGCGACACTTGCGCACGCTACCACAGAAAGTACTGGGAGCAAACTAGTATGATAGAGAGGGAGAGATAGAGAGAAGGAGAGTGGGAATACGAATGAGGGAAATGCACTTTGGCTTTGCACACACATTTGATGTTCTAGAAATTCAATTCGAATTGCCGCTCTGCCTGCACACACATCCTTCCCCTCACCTCAACCACCTTCACGCAGCATACAAGTCGAGTGTAGTGCAGGAGCTAAAGAAATGTACGGAGAAGGAGAAGTGCACGGAGAAGGAGAAGTGCACGTATCGTAATGAAATTGCAATTGAGGCGGTCAATGATGAAATTCCCGAAGAATCAAGTAGTGGGGTTACGTGTAGTAGGTGTATGTGTATGTGTCATGCAATATAATATGAGGTTATGTTTTGAGGTTATGTTTTAACGCTATTTCATCTCTGTACATCCCGCGCTCTACAGGCAACATCAAGTCGAGTTACGACTTTGCGGGTTGGCCCGACATGGCCGATCCTTGCATCAAGGCCATGCGTAAGCAGATTCAGAAGGAGATCTATGCCTCTACCCAGTATCTGGCCATGGCCGCACACTTCTCCACCGACACCGTCAATCGTCCCGGATTCGCTGAGCATTTCTTCAAGGCAGCCCGAGAGGAACGCGAACATGGCTCCAAGCTGGTGGAATACCTTTCCATGCGTGGTCTTTTGGTCGATACCGTCAATGATCTGATCAGTGTGCCGGTAAGTCTAGAATAGATAGATCTTCCTGATATGCGATTTCATCTTATCTGTTTATACGATTCTATTTTCGCTTCTAAAGACTGTACAGACACACAAATGGACTGGTCTGTCTGCCCTGGAGGATGCCTTCAAGCTGGAAACCGAAGTGACCCAATCCATTCGCAATCTGATCAAGACCTGTGAGGGCACTGCTCGCGATGGCAGTGACAACGACTACCATCTGGTGGACTATCTGACTGGTGTGTACCTGGAGGAGCAACTGACTGGCCAACGCGATCTGGCCGGCAAGATCACCACACTGAACAAGATGAAGAACACTCACGGCGAACTGGGCGAGTTCCTCTTCGACAAGAACAACTTGTAAGGCGATGCTGTCTAGTATCCCGGCGGAGTCCGTACTCATTGAAAGTTGTAGTTTTTACTGTGCACACACTCTATAAATTATCTGTCAACAGTCGCAGAAGCAAAACTATCGCATCATTTAGTATTTTGTTATCTATATAAAAATTTGCCAAGTTTAGTCCATAATAATTAAATCATACAGAAAAAGTAAAAGTCATCATAAATTTTTTTTTCTCTGGCTTTAAAGTTAATAAATATTTTGTTCGGTTCGAATTCGATTTAATTTCCATGCACAGTTAAATCAGCGAGTTTTTTTTTTGTTCTTATCTTCGTATCTCTCACTTATCACATCGATTGAGTGGGTTTTACTGCGGACTGCGGCAAATATTTATCAATGACAGACTAAGTTGTGATTTATTTACAATATATATGTTTTAATAGTTCATGCGAAAGGTCTCTACTACAAATTGAATAATCCATTTACATCTAGTTCTACATCTACATACACAAGTACAATATAAACACACATAAATAAAAATAACTTATATAATATGTATATTTTTCTGTCAATTAGTGAATAAAAGTTATTAAAACTGAGCGATCAAATTTAAAGAGGAAAATGTGGTTTATTATTATTATATAATATTATATTATATATATTATATTATTATATGCAATCTATATATTATAATATACAATGGTTAGTATAATTTAAGAATTAAGAATTTTTTAATATTTCTCCAACTGATTTATCTTTAAACCTTACTGAAAACCCTGAGTAACTTCGATTTTGTCTGACTTTCTTCGATTTGTGTTATGGTCACGTCTTTTTTGGCCGGAAAGCTAATCTGGGCAATCGCATTGTCTATTCCGTTTGATGGAACTCCCTTTGGCTGCATTGACCCTTTCAGTCCCGAGGCTAATCTGATTTGGGAGCACACAGAGAAAAGCAGAACGGGTCAGGGATACGAGTATAAGTATAAAGAATAATTCATAAGTCACTTGTAAAAATGTCCTGCACTTGCCACCCCTTCCCAGCTAATGTGTGTTCACCCCTTTCGATGTCCCTTCGATGATTGACAGGACATGGCATGCATTGAATTATGATAAAATGTGGCAACTGTCAAATGTGGCCACGATGCGATGTTCCTTCCTTCCCCTTTGAGTCGGACGTGCCGGCGAGCGTGACCAATGCGCACGTCAATGGGTTGTCAATGGATTCTCACTCTCCCCCTCTCTCTCTCTTTCTATCACGACGATGTGCATTTTAAACAATTCCTTTAGCCAATATTTGAACAGATGTACGGTTAGCTAATGGTCGTGCTGGGGGCGTGGCAGGGCAGCAGAGTATAAAGGGAGGGAGGGGGATTTTAAAATTGCATCAATTTTCATATTCTCCACAACAATAGGCCGCAAATTTTTGGCAAATATTTAAGAGCAATTTGGCTGGAAGAAGAAGCAGCCAGATACGGATTCAATTCAGCATACAAATGGGCAGAAAAGGAGGTGGGGGGGCAGGAGGGATCACTATGGTCATTGCATATTGCGAAGCCTGGAAAAACTATTAATCTTGCAGCGGGCACAACAAATTTGGCACGATAACAACAACTTGTGCCCATTGGATACGCTCGTCGCCCTTCTTGGCGCATCATTTTTATTGCGTTTTTTGATGGTCAAATTTATTTCTTGATACCCTGTAAATGTGTGAGAGAGGGATGTGATGAGGGGCTTCAATAAATATGACTACAAATTCAAGTATTGCTAAATAGCTTTATAAACTTTATTAAATTAAAACAGAAAGTAAAAAAATAAAAAAAGAAAATAAATAAATGAAAAATTGTTTCTAGTTAAAGATAATAAATTTAGAATATTAGTTTACGTTCAAGGGTTGGAGTCATTCTTAGAAGTTTAAGCAGTTTAGTATACTATTTGCCAACTATTCTGAAAATTTCATAATAATTGCTTGACAAAAATAGAAATATTTATTTATAAAATTTGAAAGAAATCCTCAGTAATCTAAAGTTATATTGCTTTATTTAATTTATATTATAGGGTATCTTCTAGTGTTGCCTTAACCTCTTTACTAATATCATATTTTATGTGTTTTTTTAGGCCAAATAAAAAGGAACCACGAAAATAGTATTCATTTCTACGACATGCGAGTGATTTATCCTGCGACTGCGACGCTGATAAAACTTGTCCCGCTTATCGCGTTGACATTTCTGCCCTGGCTGCGCCTGTTGACAAATTTGCAACGGACGATGGTCGCCCCTTATTGTTCTCTCTCTCTCAACTACCACTATCGTACTACTGTATTCGTAATTCCCATGTAGGCATGAAATGGAAATGTGAAAAACGTGGAAAATGCATTGGTTCAAAATCCTTTTTATGGCGCCGCAAAACGTTGACGGACAATGTCTACGGGTCTATGATTTAGTACCCTGCCCAGAACGATTGCAAACCGGTTTGCATTTAATTGAAGTACCTTCACGGCAGGATCTACCTCGTAATTCATAATCGGACGGGTAAGTCGTTGCTTTGTCTTGGCTTTTTAGTTAGCGCACAGCAGCGTGAAAGCAGCGCACTTTCTCCCGCTGTGCTGCTGTTTGTATTTCACACTATAAATCTTTCCGTAACTCGCGATATATGACAAGCGTATCCCGCCCGGGGTGAGGTACGGCTATACGAAACCGGTTTCGCAGCCTTAGCTAGTTAGGGCTGAATGCGTTGAGTAGTTAGCTAGAAATCGCTAAATACGAGTTCGAATTTTCGAAAAAATTCTAATAGGAGTAAAATAAAATATTGATAAAGTCTGCAAGCCAGTAATTTTCTCTTTATACTTTATAAAGAAAGAAATAAATACATTTTTTAATCTGTTGTGAAGTCCTATTTTCGATAATATCGACACGAAATAATACCAGGCGCACAGCAGCAGCAGCAAGTAAGCAAGTGAGTGTGTGTGTAAAAATATTTATGTCGGTCAGTGTAAAAAAAAAATCGACAGCAGCCTCAAGCAGAACCTAAAATTCTACCAGGCAAGCAGAAAAAACAGCAGGCAGGCAGAGACAGTAGGCGAAGAGCAGAAGCAGGCGCAAAGGGAGAGGCAGAACGCGAGAGAGAGTCTGAGTGTAGAGAGCGGAGAGAGTTGATCAAAACAAAAACTGCGTGATCTTGGTGTACAGTAAAGAGAGTAATCCTCTCTCTCCTTTTGCTCTCTCTCTGATCTGCTCACTTCGTGGTCCTGCTACCTGCTGCTCTTTCTGTTCGCCTGATATAATTTGCCCGCACAAGCGAGAGAGAAATCTTGGCAAGATCTTGAGCAAAAAACGTTGCATACTTTTCGGTGCCAAAAAAACCTTATACGATTCCTTGCTGCATATGTACAATGGAGCAACGCTATGGAATTCCACTCAAATAATTGTACAAAAAGACAAATTTGTGTATGTGTGTGTGTGTGTTTCGAGTGTTCCGTTAGTCGGGACTGGGACTTTCTAATGAAACGATGTCGTCAAGCTTTTTGATTAAAATTCAACTGGATTGCACGTAAATACTTGAGGGCCTTCGCCCTTTGCCCTCTTGCTGGAAGAAATGTCTGTGCACATTGTTGCCTTGGCGCACGGGATGCCGATGCCGTTATTGAAATGTCTCAGCAGCTGTCCAAATAACCCAACGCCCAGCTCCCATCTCCTGGTGCAACCCTTGCCGGGCCAAGGCATCCTCTGCTGATTTAGCATATTGACTGCAAGGAGCGACAAGTTATACAAGATTTATGCGAAGGCGACGACGACGACGACGACGACGACGACGACGACGACGGCTCGGCGGGCAAAGGATTCGACGCAGCGACCCTCGACCAGGACCAGGGAGAGTGCAATAAATTTGATTTGCATATTAGCACACCAGCCCAGGAGCAGGAGCGGGAGGAGCAGGCTGGCAGCCCGCTTGGGTGTGCGAAGGATTTCGTGCACGAAATCTGGCTTAAATTGGAAATAAATCATTAAAAATATGTGCCAGAGCGAGACGGAGCTAGAGAGAGAGTGTGTCCTTTTGTCCACTTTTGCCCTGGGGCAGAGCGACAACTATTTTAAGTATGTGTGAGGGAGGGTGGCATGGGGCAGAGAGGTTGGTCATCTTGTAATTCCCTTTGATTTATAAAGATAACGACACATTGTCGTGCTTAAGTCCCCCACCCTCTGAAAATTTGCATAAATCTTGGCTCAAAAACTTTTGCGGACTGGTCAGTAAGGATCACGCACAGTAATTATGACTTATCTCAACACTGCGAGAAATTTGAGTGTCTCTACTTAGCCTAACTTGCAAAAGACTCTATTCATTATTATCCTTAAGTTTTTATTTTTTCTTTTTATTTCTTAGACAATTTTAATAATTTCAATGCTCTCTCTGGGCGTATATGTGATATTTTTCCAAGTGTATGGCCAGCGGCTGAAGTTTTGTAATTATGCATACCCAGACTTATGACTTAACATAACCCAAGTTGTTGGGAAAGTTCTTTGTTTCATCGGGGAATGCGCCTCTCGACCTCGACTGACCATTTTCATTGACAGTGGAAAAAGGAAAAGTTTCAAATTTTTGAGATAAACTCGTGTTGTGTTTATGGGTCTCGCCACACACACACACACACACACACGCTTGCAGATTTCCCTAGAGAGTAATTTTGGGTTGAACTTTTCAAAGCGGGGGCAATACGACCCAATCGTACGCAGTTCAAAGGCCACACGAATGAAAGCTGATTTGCCTGTCCAGGAGGAAGACAGATAGAACGATGGAAGTGCATTAAAACTAGAACTGCAGCATCAGCGGTTTAAACGATTGAGTATACTCTATATATATATATGTATATTTGTGGGAAACCCTCTATTTGTTAGGAGTGTGGGTGGGAGTGGGGGAATGGGAGAGTTATGCGGCAGACATAGCTCGCTTTTGATTTAAGCGCGTTGTTTGCGCTAAATATTTGCAATGCCGGCCACGCAGACAATTGCAGACACGCCACGTACCACGTACGACCACGCACCACGCGCCGCAGCCTCAGCCACAGTCGCAGCCAGAGCCACAGCTGCAGTCAACAGCCAGAAAGGCAACTCCAATACCGTCTCTCTCCCATATCTCACACTACTCAGACTTATCCCTGCCACGACTATTTTGGTGCGTCTTGTTTGATTTCCGCTTCTTGACGCCCCTAGCGATGCGAGCGTGTTGGTTCCACAAGCGTGTTCCTTGGCTAAATCGGTAGATATTTGATAGATACATTTTAGGAACTTATAAGTTTTTATAGCAAGTAAATTTCAAGCAACCTAATTGAAAATTTAATTATATTTTATTGCAAATATGGATTAATCTACATTGAAGTTCATATCTCCATTAATACATGACGTAAGTTCTTTAAATTTTACAGACATATAGAAATATATTAGACTTATGCGGGAGAATATAAAAAATAAACTTATACTCAAACTTTCTTTTATTTTTCACTATTATAAGAATATAATAAAAACTATCGCATTTATCTCGTGTCACGCGCGCTCTACGCGCTGCCATTGGCTCCTCCACTTCACTATGACTGACGCTAAACAGCTTAAGCTTCACACGCAGACATGTCCATGTTGGCATCCTCATCCTCATCCCCATCCCCATCCGCATCCTCTCATTCACAGCCATATCCAGCTGCACGTTCGCAACGAGGTCTGCAGCTAAGTGCGTTGGAACTACAGCTGCCACTTCTGGGGCTGCCATAGTAAGCTTCCCCTCGTCTCTTCCTACTCCTCCCTCCACAGACTGCAACTGAAATAACGTTATACATAGTTGTAATTGCAGCTGAAACTGAAGTGCATTAGCTGGCTACAAGCAAGTGATTTGGCCTTTTGTGGCTAAAATTAATTAGTAGCCACCCCCTACCCCTTTAACCCTACTGCGCAACACAGGTGCAACGTGTCTAATTGGCGGACAATAATTGCAAGAGTAAATCGCAGGCTCTTAGTATAAATAAAATATCTGCCACTTGAGCTTATCGGCTCAAGGCATCGGCTAAATCGACCGCAGATACCTCTGGGTCTAGTTATCGGCATCCATCAAAGCAACAAAGCATCCACAACTGTCCACTCTCTCGACTTCAACTCCCCCTTCTGAGTGACTACTTGTTTGTCCTACACTAAATGCGCAGTTGGACCGCCCTAAGCCCCAGAACACTTTATGGCAACCCTTTCAGTGGCCCCTTCATCGGAAGCCCCCGGGGAACAGCTGGACGGCACTTGAGCAGCTCAGTCAACTGAATGGGGTCAGTTCGAGGAAAGGGAAAAGGAGAGAAAGAAGCAAATAGAAAAGAACAAGCAAGTGCAGAGGGGGCTCCTTATAAGAAACAAAGAAAGCATATAGAGATTTTATTTGTGATTAAAACGAAATTCATTGAAATTGACGATTGATCTATCTCTATATAGGTTGAGTATAGGAAGGAAATTGGTTGATTTTTGGCTAGATGGGTCTCTCAGGGGCCTGGGTCCCTAAAATTTTTAAAGCAAGGATAGGTCAAAAATTCGAAAATTTTATTAGTCTTATTTTTTGATGCAGAATTAATATAGAGGTCGAAACCTAAATAAAATGTTATTCCAAAGGCAAATCGGCTGATTTTTGGTAAAGTTATGACTATCCGAAATCTACATGTGGCCCCCCCAGGCCATTTGTTTCCCACAATCCATGAAATAATAACTCATGTATGATTTAGTTTTTGGATGATTATAAACGACAATGGTCGCACTTTATTGAAAGATTTTTGTCATTTCGTATATGCAAAATTTTGGTTTTATGTTTTTTTTTTAATTTTCATTTTAGTTTTTTGTGTTTTTTTGCGTTTAAAGTCTGCCAGTTTTACAAATGTTTCATGATTTTGCTGCAATACGTGTGGATATTGCCTTATATAAAATATATATGTATATATAATTAGAAGTGTAATCGTTTTATCATATAATATATAGTAAATGTTATTTGTATAATGTTATTATTATTAGAGACAAATACGCGTATCATATATATATTGTAAGTGCTAAATGGGATTACAATATGTAGTGTTGGTAAATGCCATTGCATTATTTACTGGATTTCGATAGAGACATAAATAATTCAATTGTTTCGCCAATAAAAATGTTCAAGTGTTTTTCTTGTGTGTTCTTTGTGAGTTTACAATTTTGTTGTTTTTATTTTTTTTTTTTTTTTTCTTTTGTAAATAGTTTTGTGTAAGCATAGAAAGAATTTTTGCAAAATTATTGTTTCTTTTTTTTTTTTTTTTTTTGTGTAATAATTAAAAATATTTTATAAGGTTGTATGTTATTTCCGCATTTTGTTTTTTTTTTAGTTTTCTATGCGGTTAGCTTAGTTTAGATTTGCATTTAGGTTAGGATAGCTTTTCGCATTATTCTGCTTTCTAGAGGCGGCTACGGGCTGAGATTAACGGCTAAGCTAGGTTTTTACTCGGTTTTCAAATTATTTCTAACCAAGCTGGAGGAAAGAAAATGTTTGTTTGAAAAAAAATTATCGTATAATCAGGATTTCTATTGGATATTCGCTTGTCTTCAAAAATTGCTTTCTTCTTATTCTTCTGCCTTTCGAATCTCGCTCTTCTTCTTCGCTTCAACTTCAACTTTGCTTACGCTTCTTGCATCTTTTAAAAAATCTTTTCACAATAAAAACAATTTGTACTTTCGAAAAGGGGGAGGGGCGCATTTTTACGTTTTACTTGTAACTTTCATTCGTTTTGTATATTTTTTATTTTGTAGCTTCTTCTATCTTTCTTGCTTAGCCTTCTTCGTCGGTGTTATATTATTATGTTGATTTCGCTAGGGTTCATGTTATTTATCGTTTTTCTTTTGTTTTTTTTTTTGTTTTTTGTTTCTTATCTTCACTTTTGTTTTGTTACATTTGTGTAGGAGTTGCAGGAGTGCTGAGGTTCAAGTTTTTTGTATCTTTGAATGTTTTTCTTTGTAATTTCTCAACTTTTCATTTTGTTTTCGCCTTTCGTCTTGTAAAATACTCGTTTTGTATATTTGCTTTAGTTTTTTTTTGTCAACAAGGAAATCAAAAACAGATACAATAGATATTTTCATTTTTCATTTATGTAAACCAAATGGAGAGCTGCATTGTGGGACGTGAGGGGGAAAGAACGTGCAGGGGCAGTACGATTTTTTTTTGCTTTTCTACCCTTTTCGCTTCGTGCTTTCCCCCTCTCACCTGGTTGCACAATTGTCTATTTTGTTACATTAACCTTTGTATTTTTTTTTTTTTTTTTTTTTTTATATTTTTTTTTTGGTTTTTTTTGTTTTTGTTCAGGTCCAAAATCAAATTTGACTAATTCAAGGAATTAAAGTTTCATTGCATCTAAATAAGGTAGAGTGTACGTTTGTTACCATTAATACATATCATATTTTCATTATTATTTTCATTCTCAATAATAGAAACGAAACAAGAAACTTAAACAAAATTCCACTATGGCGCTTAGATAGCGTTAGAAAGAGACAGGGATAGTGAGTGTGTGTGTGAAAGAGAGATAGAAAACTAAACTAAACTGAAAACTTCAGTACGCCAGGGGGGATCTGCAAACGACGCCGCACGCAGGCCACGCCCATACCTGAGCAGCAGAAATTCTTCTATGTGAGTAGACGTGTCTACGACGACGTGTCACCAATTCCCCCATAGCGTCGTCTCAGTGGATCGTAAGCTCTACGGAATGGGATCCACCAATTCGTGTGTGTGTGTGTGTATGCTACTAAAGTGTGTGTGTGTGTGTGTCACAATGTGTGTGTGTGTGTGTGTATTTATAACGAAACATACTACAAAGTTCAATAATGACGACTTTCAAATAGATTATATATAAGTAGTACAATGAAAACTTCATATACAATATATTATGCCATATATAATAGATATTCCATATTCCATATAATGCGTAATAATGCAATAGTAATAATAGGGTTACGTGTTAAAAGATAAACCATCCTAAATACTCGTTTTGACTGAATTTCAATTGATTCGGTTTTGGGATCTCTTTGTTCTTTTGTTTTTTTCTTTTTAGGGATTTCTTCGAGCAGAGGCTACTGCTAAAAATTTCACTACGATAATTTTCCATTTGTGGCAGCTTCGATTTTGGCAGTTTATTCATATAGTAGGTATATGTATGGTATGCGTATATAGTAGCTTGGATGATAATTATGTATTTAGTATGTTATGGTATGGTATTTATGTAGTTTATGGGATCGTTAAAAGTCCTTTACTTTAGTTGTGGCTTGCATGCATGAACTTGTTTAATAAATGTCTCTTGAATTTTACTATTAAAATTTTCAATAATTTGCATTCGAGTAGTAGGTTTTCATCTTCTTTCTGGTATTCCTTCTCCCTTTAACATTTATGTATATGTATTGTATATATTTATTTGTTAAGAATTAAACTAGAAAAATTCTAATTTGAGGTATGTATTCCATTAATTTGTAATTGTGTTTGTGTTTGTTTCTGTGTGAGAGTGTGAGTCGATTACGATAATAGATTACGTTGTCCGTACACTAAGAAGCGTGCTTAGTCTAGACTCTAGAGCTTAACTACTATCTAGTATATTTGGTATTTCTTTCGTTATGTTTTATGTAGAATCAAAGCGATATTTATGTTTGTTGACACTGAAAGCTTAAAACGATATTCGAAACTCGTACAAACTAATTATTTCTATGATTATTTTTAAGCAGCCACAAAAATATTCGTTATTTTTTTTGCCAATTAATCCAAAAAATGCTCTCTGAGCAACATATTAAGGTGTGTGTGTGTGAATATCGGGGTGTGTGAGTGTGTGTAAAATTTAGTCACAGTTATGAGTTGTCATGAATGCTTAATGTTTGATTGTTTTGGGTATTTGCCAAATGATGCAGACTTTCGGGAGGTTTTCCCCCGCTATACTTAGTTTAAGCTTAAGTCAAAATATACTGAAAATAGACATCGAATTTTATATTTTATAATAGTTTTTTCGCCAATCATATAGTATGTGTTTTTTTTTTTTTTTGCTGGGAAGGTTCGCTACAAAATACCACATATCATTTCTCATGCTCACAGATCGAATCCGGATTTTCATTTTATTTTGAATATATCTCAAAAAATACTCTCGAGTATTTTCCACTTGCAACTTAAAAGCTAAGCCAAATTTCTTTTGTTTGCTCACAGTTCGAAGATGCTTTGCGCTTTTCACAATTTTCACAATAATTACCAAAACTTTTATCATTTTTTTCATTTTGCCTTTACCAATTACGAATTAAATATCACATATCGGGGAGCTCTTTTTGAAAAAGGAAACATAGTTAAGAAAATGCAAATAAAATTCTCATGAAAAATGATTGTTTTTACACGTGTAATTTCTTCTTTTTTTTTGGTTTTTGTTTTTAGTAATTTTGAAATTTTGACTTATATGTGTAATGCCAATGCGTATGAAATAGTTTTGTGGCTGTCCTAAAATAACTAAAGACTATGCGAATTGCTTATGGGAATATCGTGTGTTTTGTGTTGTTAGATATATCGGAGGAAAACTTCCTCAAGATTCCATTCGATTTGTTTGGTGTTTTTTTCTTACGTATCGTTTTGTTAAACGACTTGTTAAAATGTTTTAAAAAAAATATCCTAACTTTATGACTGTGGCATGTTCGTGTGTGTGTGTGTGAATGAGTGTTTGTGTGAGAGAGAGATGACTGTATGATGCTGATGACTGATGACCTTTGACCGATGACTGATTGATTGATGACATGACGCGATTACATATTTTACTTTTGTTTTTGATTTTTCAATATTTACATTTATCATTGGATAAATGTTTCACTTTCATTTCATTCTCATTTCCGTTTTCTTATTCTCTTTCGCACTGAGGTATTTGGGCTCTGCAACACTTCTTTTTTTTTGGTTTCTTTTACTTTGTTTACATAGTTTACATTATCATTAACAATGAGGTAGAAATTTTTATTTGCAGTTCGTTACGGGACCGTTTTGGTTTCGGTCTCTGTTTGCTTTGTTTTTGCTTAAATACTTGGAAGTCCTTTGAATAGATCGTTCAAATACCTGAATTGCTTGGATGTTTTTCTTTGTGTTTATGTCGGTAAGTAGTACATAGTATATAGATAGATTGCTATACTTATTACTTGTAATTATGTCATATAAATCATCACGTTGGCTGCTCTCTCTACATTATTTGTAATTCGTTTTGTTTTGTTTTGTGTCGAGTTTTAACTCTTCAGTCGATCAGTCTTTATCATTACCGTTATCTTTAGCTATAGCTTACACTGTTTTGCCATTGCATTTCTGGATTGGTTTTTGTCTCACATCACATTTATCGTTACACACATGCACAGACACAATCGGGTTGCCGCTGTTGTTGCTCTTTGCCTTCAGTCCTATCGGTTAAAACTACCTTACATATCGATCGATTAATTACTGCACTAAAGACTACAGACTATTCACTATACCAAATATATGTATATACTTGTAGAACAAAAACACAACATCAAGGGATGATATACATATATAGATACCACGTAGTAGGCTTGTATAGAGACTACGACTAGTTGACGAGAGGAGAATTTTAAGCATAAAGCATAATCAATGATAAACATAGGGCACGGCTAAAACCTAAGTACAACACATAGACTTCTAGACTTATAGAGAGAGTGTGTGAGTGAGAAATAAATGGCAACGATTGTTCGACAATTCATATAGATTAATATTCAGATATTCAGATTCATATGCAGCAGCACGAGTGCTCCTCAAATTATAATACATATGAGAGTTAGTATACGATTAGTTTAGAATAGCTTATGCATTATGAGAATTTCCCTTCCGGCTTCTTCCTTCATTCTTTTCTTTTCTTATTTTTTTTTGGGTTCTAGGCGAGACCAGGCCACGGCTATGCTCACATAAGGAGGTGCCTTTTTGTGGGGCCTTGGGGCCCTCGCTCGTATTGCTTGCTCAACACTTTTGCTTTTTTTCGAAGCCTATGCTAATTATAGTATGTATTTTAGGTTTTTTTCTTTATGTTTTATGTTCGTTCTCATGCATGTTTAACCGACTGTTGGTCCACTTTACCAGCGGCTCGTCTACCCAGCTATCGGTTTTAGTTGTAGTGCTTAAATTTAGCCAATGTATGTGTGTGTGAGTGTTTACGCTAAATACAAATACAATTAAAGATAATGTCTGTTGCATACACATAGGTAAATACAATAATCCAATAATAATCATAATGATAATTCGAGAAAAGAATTCGTATTCGTTCGATTCGATTTCTTCCATAAAAAAATGTTCATATGCTTCTTCTTGTCTTCGTATCATTTACACACAAAATCTAGCTTAAACTCTAACAAGTGCAGCCCATTAACTATAGTATATAGACCAAGTTTAGTTGGTATATACTAGTTCATCATATCGTAATTATCAATAGAAATACGTGTAGCTTCTTCAAATCAAACGTAGTGGAAAATTTCTCAACTGAAACCGAAATAATATTCAGATACGAACTCGCTGTACAATCAATGTTTTCAGGTAACTGAAAGGGTACGTTCACATCGTCGTCAATTAGGAATTATGAGGAATTGATTTAGTTGTTAATTGTTTTGGTTTTTATACGATTTTCGCGTTTTTTTTTTTTGGTTTTTTGCTTTTGTACTTTGGCAAGAAATTTCTTTTAACATAACGAGAACAAACGTGAACAAAAATTCGACTACAACATTGACAAAGACAAAGATGAAAATTCAACTAAGAAATTGATTTAGTGCATTGTAGTAGTAGGTAGGGATGGGATGAAAAAGGACAGGGAGGCTGGGAGTTGGGCGGGGTTGTACAGGTAACTCAGTAAGCAAGTTAGCTAAAAACCAAACGATAAATTCATCAAATACTCTTCTCTTTTCCCCAGCAGAGAGGCGGGGTATGATTCTCTGGGCAATTACTAAGCTATTTTATGCGGCGATTAACATGTTCCTACGTTGTACAAATAATCTTGTAAACTATATATGGTAGTATGTGTAAGTGTATCTAGAGATGCGACTAACTGAGGTATACGGCTGCAGCTTAAGCTAGACGGGGGGCTCTCTACTGAATGCTAAAAGCAATACGTTTTTCTCGGTAAAGGTTTCCTCCACCATATCGACTCCTCCTCCTATCTCGGCAGTTCTCTCGTCCGATAATTGATTTGTGTTATCTTTTATTGAATTATTTCATTTGCAGTTACGATTAATAAATAAATACAAACCAATCAAGATAAATCAAATGAAAATCAACCAATTTACAAATTATTTAAAACGAAAAAACACACAGTAATCATTTGAAAATTCAACAAAAATTGTTTATTTATTAATTGTAATAATAATAGCAAAAAGTTATGTAGTATAATTGTTTTTTGTGATTTTTTGTATAGTTTTTGTTCAAGTATAATTAAATTTATTTAGTTTTCAATTTATATAGATATATATTTATATAATATATTGTAATAATAATAATAATAAAAAATCAACTAAAATATTCAACTAAATTACATTAAAAAGTAGACAAGATGGGGGGAAAATTTGTGGGCGTGTCAAAGGGTGGTCAAGAAACACAAATTAAAAGATAAGGAGGCGCTTATGTGTGTGTGTGTGTATGTGTGTGATTGTGAATTACAAAATACAACACTGGGCTGCTTTTTCTTTCGTTCCCTTCTTTCCGTTTTTGATCAAACGTTATGTTAACACAAAAAAGGTACAAAGTATTATTATATTACACGTTAAACAAAAATAATGCTTAAATCAAAAAAGTGTGCTAAATTTTGTGAAAATCAAACTAAAGGTGTCGATGGTCTGGGATCGAAATGAGGTTGGGTAGTAAGAACGAAGAAAACAATTACTGAAGCTGCGCACTGTACCGAAAAAGTAGATGATGTAGATGTGTAGATGATGTATTGAAGATGGAACTTGGAACCAGTTGAAATTGCCTAAACTTTACCAATTTGTACATTTCGTCATCAGATGTTCTGAGAGAGCTCTGGCTGTTTGCAAGGGAGAGCTTTCAAAAATTTCGTTTTCATTAAGAATTTTGGTGTAAGTTTAAACAATTTTTGCCTGCCGCATTTAATTGAAAAGATTGGTGAAATCGGAACTTGACTCTGGTACAGTGGGACGCGCTAATGCGAAATTGCAATTGCTTTCCCCGATAAAAATGAGAAGAATATAAAATAAAAAAAATGTTCTGCATTTATTTTTAATAGTTTATATAGTATGGTATATAGACTAAAACAAAAACTGTCTGCCTTTCGTTTTTTTTTCGTTTAAGTATTCTTGTGTTATATGGTTTACTATTATATTTCTTTCATTATCGTATTGTATTATTGATTTTTGCTAAGGAGGTAATATAAATTACGTTTAAATTTTTTTATTTTTATTTAGTTATTAAAAATTTCTTTTAAATTATGTATTGCTATTCGCGTTAGGTAGAAGTGAAAGTCTGACTACTATTATTTTAAGTTAGGTTAGGTTCTCTCGTTAAATTTAACTTTATCGCTTTTATCCGTTCTGATTTTCTTTTCTTGGTGGCTGAGGTGGGCATTAGTAGTATTTGATTTACGTTTATTGTAATGTAATGTAATTTTTTCCTTTTCTCTTTCCTTTTTTCTCGTTTTTTTATCTCTCAATTGCCTTAACAATTGAACAATTAGTTAAGAGTTTTTATATGTATGTTTACTTGTAGTTAGTTTCAACACTTTACTTGCACATTTAACTAAAACAAAAATAAAATTCAAAACTAAATCAACTAAAATAAAAACACGGGCTGACTTATACGGTAGTTGGTGGTGCGGTGCTGCCTTCGACCTTGCATATATCGTATGTATGTATGTAGGTATATATACGTAATTATATGCCAATCAATAATATCTAAACAATTTATATATATATATTTACGTGGATGTGTGTGAGTGTGTGTATGTAGTACGTAATACTTAAATTTAGACGAAAATCTCTAGGATTTTCTCAAGTAAATGCCAAAAAAATGTATGTATGTATGTAGTTTGGATAGGTAGGTAGATGTAGGTTTAGGTATGTAGTAATGTATGTGTGTACGTACGTGTATGTACTTAACTTAGGTATGTAATTCTATATAGGTAAGTATGCAAAACGAGCAGCAGCTTCTTTTTCTTCTCATCGAATATATATCGTGAATAAAAGTTACTATCACTTTGAATTTTCCCATTCTGCTTTTCATGTATTATTTGGTATGTTAAATGGCGGCAAATCTCTAAAATGCCTATTACTATTTTCAAGTGTTGGAAAGTGTTGTTGCGGCACATGCAATAAGCGACAGATCAACGACAACGGAGAACGAGTGTAGCCTACCAACCCTAGGGAGCATGCCCAGTTGGAAATCATTGGGGTATTTCAAGACAATCAAGACAAAAGTCACCAAAGCAGGGTCAAATATAGTCGGGAGGTGAAGGGGAGAGAGAGGGGGATGAGGATAGGGGACTGGGGTGTTCTATATATAATATCAACTTTATCACACTGCTGCATATTATTTTTTTTTTGTAATTTTTTCAAAATTATTTACGTCACGTAACTTCACAAATCGAGAGGGAAAAGTTATATCAAAATTCTATCACAAGACTGAAAACTGTTGTTGAAATGAAAATATAAAAGAAAAATATGAAGTTTTTATATTTTTTTTCCAAAAATTATTTACGTTGCGTATTTTCACAAAAAGGGAGAAATATTAAATATAAAAACAAGTATCACATGACTGCAAACTGAAGGACATTCATGAAA
Organism: Zaprionus tsacasi; assembly: GCA_018904105.1. NCBI lineage: Eukaryota > Metazoa > Arthropoda > Insecta > Diptera > Drosophilidae > Zaprionus > Zaprionus tsacasi. Next base: position 5,918,045 of record JAEIFR010000507.1, read on the forward strand.
AATGTATCACAAGACGGAAAAGAGGATTTTTAAATTTTTTGAAAATTATTTACGTTGCACGTAGCTTCACAAAGAGAATTTATTTGTTTCAAAAGGGTATCACATGCCAGACAAAGGGATTTTTTAATTTTTTAAGAAAATTGTTTACGTAGCGTAGTGTCACAAATGGGGGGAGATTATCGCAAGGAATATCACATGACTTTCTAATAGTCACAAATGAAATGAAAATTCGAAAATCATACGGCAAGAGATGCTTAATCTAAACGCGTTCACAGTTATTTGTGGGGGTTGGGTTTTTTTGAATTTTTTTCGAAAAAATTTTGTTCGCAACGAACGACACAACTCACAGACTGAAAATTCATTTGAAATGTTTAACACATATTGAGGGGGGAGGGGTCACAGTTCTGGCTGTTTTCTTAGAGAGGCAATTTTGGTTTTTTTTGGGGTTTTCAATTTAGACATTTTCTGAAAATGTTTAACACAGGGGAGGGGCTGAGCAGGGGGGGTTTTTAAATTTTTATAAAATTTTTCTTTCACAGTTGAGATTTTGGAACTGCTCGGACTACACTTTGCAAAACACTTTCCCAAAATCTGAAATTGTATGCCAGAAAGTAGGCAACATTTTTCGCGTTGGGAAATTATCAGAAAAGTGATATTCCAAACAGTTCTGTTTGAGGTTATGTGCGAGGCGCAAACCAACTTTTACGATGCCATCAATGACATCCGAAGGCTGCGTCGCAATTCACAGATAGTTTGACGAAACTTATAAGAAATATTCATGATCTTAAGATCAACACAGTTGCTGCTGTTCGATTTTCTTTTATAAGTTTTGCATGGGCAAACTTTCTGTCACAATTTTGGGTTTTGTTTTTCTTTTAATTTGATTAAAAGTGAAGATTACAAATCTATCCAAACTCTTACACAATTTTGAGTGGGAAGGGCGTGGGGGGAGGGGTTTCTGGGAAGGTATAAATGGGATGAATGAATGAACGTCTTTGGTGACTTTTGTAGATGCACAAAATATAAACACAAAACAGGAAACATTGAACCGCTCTTTAAATTGTTGTGGGGATGCAATACCTCGTTAAATTTCGAATAAAAAAATCACTGGACTTAATTGCTAGCATAATTATATCAATATTATTATTAATATTATTATTATTACGATAACTATAACCTATCGATAGCGTGTAAGTGTGTGCGCCAAAGGGGTGAGCGAGAGCACACACACAAACAAAACACTTTTACAGAGAGATCCATCACATACGGCTGTTCTGCTAAGTTGCCTTGCCTTACTACAAATAGAAATAGAAATAGTGAAATTGGGGTGAAGGTAGGGAGAGAGTGGGTGGGTGAGAAAGGGGCCTACACTATAAACAATAACCTAAGAAATGCGAAACTACCACATTTCCGTTGCTAATTACTTAATTAATTATTAATTAATGATCACGCTGCGCCGAAAATTCTTGTTGATAACTAAACAAAAAAAACACCTTATCGCTTAGGATGGGCGGGCATATCGATTGCCAACCGAAATACCCTAGAATAATTGGGCATGTGGGGTAGTTGCTATACGTTTCCTATCGCTGCGTTGCCTTCGAGCTTAAATTGTGCATGTGCCGCTAGCTGTCTTATCGATTGATTAATCGATTACTATTGCTTTTCTTTTAGATTTTTGAGAAGTTGATTTATTGTTGTTTTTCCCCTACTTTTCTTGATTGTTTTTGTTCAGTGTGTTGTTGTGGTTGCTTTGCCAATCGCTTACTAAAAACTAGAAATAATTACCAATCGTTTAGGTAAAGATGTGCAAACTTATCGATTAATTTAGTATGTAAAATTTTTAACTTTTATGCTTCGATTAATTATATAAATATATACGTATTCCTTTTAAACATAGTATATACCGTGATTTAGTATTTTATCGTTTTTGTTTGTTTTGTTTGTTTTATTTTCATTTTTTATTGAGCCGCACAGCAATTTTCATTTGTTGCAACGAACATAAAATGCTTTGCTTTTTCAATTTCTTCTCATTCTTTCTTGCCTTCTGTTTTTCACTTTCTTCTTCTAAAAAATGCGTGATATATGTTACGCATTTTCTTACACTTTCTCTTTTGGTTTAGTATATAAAAATTTCCTTTATAAAATATAACTAAAAATTGCTTTCATTAGGGTTCTTCCTCTCCCTGCTTCTACTTCTTAAAAAATCTTTTGAAAATGTTTCGCATTTTCTTTTGCGACATTTTCATGTTGGAAATTTGCTTTTGTTTTCGGTTTTTTGTTTTTGTGTAAATGTTACTGTTACTTTTACCGTTAAGTGTTAAGTTCTTGCTATCGTATATGCTCTGTTAAATTTCGCTAGAGTAACATTTCGTGTTGATCCGCTTAGTTCATGTTTAGATAATCATTGAAGAGCTGCATGCAAGCAGCGCCACCTGCCGGCTCCACAACATCGAACAACTGTTGCTGCTGCTGCTGTTGTTGCTGGCGTGCCATGTTGCCGCTGTGCCGCCAAATGTTGCTCATCTCGAGCAGCAACTCGCCAGCTGAGGAGGATGAATTCGAGCTAACATCAGAGCTGTTGCCATTGGAGCTGGAGCTGTTGTCCTGGTTAATGTGCAGATTGCACAAGAGATCGCTGAACATGTCCGGAGCCAGCACAGTTGGATTGCTGCCGGCGCTGCTGCTGCCATTGGCCGTGGGCAATTCCCAAATATTCTTTGCATAATGCCAACCGCCAGCACCGCCGCCGCCGCCACCGCTGGACGAGGCACCCGATGAGCTGGTCATGGAGGCAGTCGGTGATGCTGCATGCGGCAACATATCCTTTGATCCTCCATAGAATGTCGATGGGGAGGTCTGCTGTGCCCAGAGCAACTCCTTGCTGTGGCTATGACTGCTGCTGGTGGGACTGAGCGAGGGCTGTGATCCCGAGCCAGAGCTGCAACCGCTGCTGCTGGATGCGATGCCGCTGCTGCTGCCGGCACTGGATGAGGCACAGCCCCACAGTGCCGAGATGGCATCTGCCTGGGCGGGCAGTGGCTGCGACCAGTTGCTGCTGCTGCTGTTGTTGTTGTTGCTCTTGTGTGTGCTTGAATTATGGCTAATTAATAAGTTACTAATACTGTTGCCAGCAGCACAAGTGTTGCTGTTGCTGCTGCCGATGTTGCTGGTGTGTTGCTGCTGCTGCTGCTGTTGGAATTTACTCATGACATCCGCCATGGCCATCAGGCTATTGGAGAAGCTCAGCTTGTGTTGCTGCTGTTGTTGTTGCTGCTGTTGTTGCTGCTGTTGCTGATAGCTGGCAGCACGTGCTGCTGCTGCGGCTGCTGTGGCCAAGTAAGCAGCCTCTGTGGCAGCAGCAGCTGCTGCTGCTGTTGGTGCCTGCTGCTGCAGCTGCTGTTGTAGTTGCTGCTGTGGCTGCTGTTGCAACTGTTGTTGTTGTGCAGGCTGCTGCGGCAGCTGCTGCTGCTGTTGTGCTGGCTGCTGCTGTTGCTGCTGCCTTACCTGCTGATGTTGCTGCGCATGCGGATGGGCGCCAATCAGATCGGGATTGATCTGCTGCTGCAGTGGCGCCGAGTAATCAATTGCCGCGTTATAGAGCTGCTGCTTCTGGGCGGCTGAGGCCGTTGAAGCGCCATTGGCATTGACTGCCGCTGGCGACTCCAACGGGGCCTCATGTTATGCGATCGCCTGCATCCTGGACGCGTTGCTCTTGGCATAGCAGTAGCTCAAAGGCTTCACAAAGTGTGTGTCCTGCGTATTGCAATAGGGGCAGGTGACGCCGTGCGAGTAATCGCTATAGAAATTTAGACGCTTTGGTGGATGCATCAGCATCTTGAAGCAGTTATTGCACTAAGGTGGGAAGAGAAAAAAACAGATAGAAAGAAGTTACATAATTAGTAAGGGTAGCCAAAGTTGATAAGGAATCAGGATTTATTTTAAGTTCAGGCAATCTATTTATTTATTATTTATAATTTTATTATATTAATTATTATAATTTTATATAATTTATTTTTATATTATTATATTTATTATTATAATTGTATTATATTTATTATTATAATTTTGTATTTTAATTTATCCAAAAAAATACTTGTAGCTTTAGCTTCAAGAAGCGTTTATTTATTTTATATATTAAAATTTATTATTATTATTATTTATTTTGTTTAGAGAGAACGTTAAATTTTTAGTTTAAAATAAAAAAACTCTTAAATATGATCTCTTATATTTATTGAAATATTTATTCGTATCTAAAGATTTAAACTGCAAATCTTTACTCACTTTATATCGCTCAGCACAGCAGGGCATGGCTGCAAAGATATCATAGGCATACATGGTGCCCAGCACCAGACTGGAGCCATCCCAGGGCTCGTTGCAGAATCTGTTTGAGGGCGCAAAGGAAGAAAGTAAAACAGAATTACGATTTGCATTTACACTGCATTTACAGGGGGTACTGCAGGTGAAGGGGGAGGCGTATAACTTACCTGCAGCTGATGACGCGACTGCTGGAGGTCCCATCCAGGCAGCTCATGCACACACAGGTCAAGTAGAGCTTGCGTCCCTCGTATTTAACCTGGGGGAGAGAAATATATAGAGAGAGAGAGGGTATTAAATAGGGCGGCAGACAGTTGAGGGGGCAGTGCGGCGGCACAGGGAGCCAGTTGCGCATAATTCATTGTCACAACAATGAGAAATGATTTCCAAGCAAAACTTTCTACTCGTATCGTTGCTCTCGCTCTCTGTCCCCCTCTCTTTCTTGCACTCTGCGGAGACGCGACATAATAATTTCAAATAAAATGCAAAATGCATAACAAACGCCCACGAGACACAGAAGCAGAAGCAGACGCAGCCAGTTGCCCCCAGACGGAGCTGGAGTCGCAGTTGGCAATGAATTATAAATCCAGGTTTAAATTAAAGCGCAGCAGCAGGCAGGCAGCAGAAGGAGGAGAAGGTAGTTATAGTGGGGGAGGAAACACACACACATACACAGCAGAGAACTCAAGCGAGGCATGACAAACAGGGAATCACATTGTGCTGCTCCTCCTCCTTCTCCACTTCCTCCTCCAGCAGCGAGGCGACCGTAGGCTTTGCACGTGGGTTGTGCCCGTTGCAACTGCAACTCGGGGCAGGCTGCAGTCTCTGCCTCTGCCTCTGCTGCTGCCTCTGCCTGTGGCAGTTTATTAGGCGCTGCCGTAATTATGCTGACTTAAATGGGTCATAAATTGCGGCTTAGGTGCGCCCAGTCTACACTGCAAGAAATGCAGTCAAGCTAGTGTGAAATTTTGCAATATATCGATAACGTAGGATATCGATATATACTAATAAATATTTCTAAAATCTAGCAAAAAGAAATCATTTATTAATATCAATATATACTAATAAATATTTCTAAATAAATATAATAAATATTTCTAAACTCTACCAAAAAGAAATTATTTATTCATTTAAAATGTTGGGAAATATTAATAACTTGATACTAAATCTATTTAAAATTTTCCTTATTTATTACAATTTAAATTTTAACTTTTATAAATCTCTTTAAACTTTCTCGCAGTGCACGCCGTATGTGAATTTTGCTTTTCCCATAATTTGTGCTCGGACAGACTTGTGACTTATGCCCCCCAATGTAGGTACTCCTCTTCCTCTTGCTGCCCCCTACCCTCCTTTTTTTTGTCAAATTTGCAACAACTACGTAGGCTAATTGCACTTTGAAAGTTCTCGGCACGTGGGCGGTGAAAGCGACCCACAGCGGACAGGGTATTGTGCCCGTTTGCCCTGCAATCCCATTGCATGTGGGTGTCAAACAGCCAGAGTCATTTATTAATGATGATGAAGGAGGCAGAGAGAGATAGAGAGAGAGGGGAGATCTTGACTTACCTCAATGCAGCCGCTGGAATGCTGCTTGGGACTGAGAAAGAACGATCCATCGACAAGGGGATACCGATCGAAGACCAACAGCTTCTCCTCACACAAAATGCATGCGACGCGACTCATCTGCGATTGGGCCAGTGAGGAGAGTATGAAGAGGCGTGTCTCATCGTTGCCATGATTGCCCTCGTCCTCAATCTGTAATGGAAGAGTGCGCAGAAACAAAATAAGTTAAGTTTAACAATAAGCTGAGGCAAAAAAAGAAAGAAAGAAATATAATCAAATTTTCTCTACATAAAGGTGCCCCCAAAACAGAGCCAGAGAAAAATATTCAATATGCTGGTGGCAGTGTTGTGGGCGGAAAAACGGCTAAACGCGGAGACTACAAGAAACAAGAGATATCTGGGAATTTTCTCCTGTTAAAAAATATGCAAAAATATATTAGTTTAGCTAGAAAAAGGCTTAAGAGAACTGCGAATTTTTCCCCTGTTAAAAAATTGCAAAAATATATAGTTTAGCTAGAAAAAGGCTAAAGAGAGCTGCGAATTTCTCTCCTGTTAAAAATATGCAAACATATATAGTTGAGCTAGAAAAAGGCTAAAGAGAGCTAGGAATTTTTATATATAAATATATATATAAAAAATAGAAATATATAGTTTAGCTAGAAAAAGGCCAAAGAGACTTGCACAGACACGACAGCAGCGATGGCGTCTAAGCGGCAACAAATGAAGCATAAAATCCAAACGTGCTCAGAGTCAGTCGAGGGACAACATATGCGAGTGTGTGTGTGTGTGTGTGAGTCTAGCTGGGCTAAGCCAAATGGCCAAGAGAACAGGAGCCAAATTGAATGCACACACACACACACACACATCTCGCACACACACAGACAGTTGAATTCCCCAATCGATAATCAATATGGCGAGCCGCGACGACTCCTAATAAAGCCGTCAAAGCTGGCTCCCTTTCCCCCCTCTAACCATAACCCCTTTTTACCTACACGCCACTGTGCTGCTACTTGGCTAGCAAAGTCAATAGCCCAAAAAGGTGCCAAAAGGTGTTGAAGGATGCATGAAATATGCCACAGAGAGCCACAGCGCAGACACTAATCAAAGTACGTTGTGTGTGTGTGTGTGTGTACAGGTAATTGCCGTTTGCCCAGGTGACCGCACACACCACACACACACACCTGTAGAAGAAGTAGAAATAGCGCCACAGACATGCTGAATTATTTAGTAATAATGTGGAACGTGTAAGACGTGAAAAAGGACACGTAATGCTAATCAATTGCAGCAATGGGAGCACATACGTGTGTGCTATGCACAGTGGCGTAGTGGCTAGAGGGGGCTGCAAACCCCTGCCTAAGCCACTGCTCGCCACACACACACACACATGTCTCGTCAGTTTAATGCACTTTTAATAAGTCGCTTAGCTTGGCTTGTGTATGGCACAAAACCAGCTAAATTTCTGGCCAAATATTTGCACAGAACTTCCCAAAGGGATCCCAAAGTTTGGGATCAAGAAAATATAAAGAAACCCAGAGAATAAAGCACATAACAAAAGAAAAGAAAACAAAACCAAATCAGCAAATTAATATTTACACAAGGTTTCGCTTGAGAGTTTGCCACGCCCCCAGTTGCCGCCTTTCTCTTCCACTGTCTCATAAATTGCGTGGCAACAATGAAATCAAACTCGATTAATTAATGTTTGCTTTAGTCAAGAAGGGGGAGTAGGGTGGGGGCGTGGCTATGTAAACGATATGTTGTATTGCTTCGCCTGCCTGCGCTCATTAAACAAAAGCTGCAAATTTTAGTGGGCAATCGAGTTGAGTGTTTTGCGCCTGTCTAGGATTACAATGCCACAACAACAGCAGCAGCAACACATACCCTGCCAACAACAGCAACAACTCTCACAACAACAGCAACTGTTGCCGCCTTCATTTGGCTGAGCATAATAAATTTCTTTAACCTTTGCTACGTGACAATTTGCTAATTTGACTGGGCCGCGGTCAACGAACGCGCAACTTGACAGTTTATGCAACCTCCCCGTGCCACATGCCACATGCCACAACAACACATTGTTAATAATTTATGAATGTCGCGTGTTTGATGAAAAGCTTTCTGTGGCATTTACCACAGTTCACAAATTTCGTTTTTCGAAGAAGCTAAAAAACTTTTTCGGGCGCATGCAGCAAAGTTTTTGGCCAAAATGTCGAAGTGCAATAAACTCGTGCATTAACAACAGCAACAACAGCAACACGAGCAACATTTGGCGCTAATGAAGCCATTCAGTTGTCATTCGCTTTTGGCCAACATAAATCAGCCAAGGCGGGCGCCCTTTTGACCATAAATATAACAGAATACACATGCAGGAAAAAAGGGAGAATGAGAAAGGGAAGGAGTGGAAGTGAGGGTGTGGCAGTCAGTTGTTCAGCTAAAACAATAAGCAATACTCTCTTAAGCATACCCTGCAAAAAGTAAAAAGTAAAGTAAAATAATTTCCCTCTTTATCTTTCCCTTACAGGGTATCTGCAAGTGTCACACACACCCATAAAACAACCCTAACTTCCTTTCCCCCCCACTCTACTCTATCAAAAGACAATGAACGAGATTTGCACAGCAATTCGAAGGATTTTCATAAACACATTAAATTAAATTGCAATTCAATTGGGGAGAGCAAAGAGATGATATGGGGGGAAGTGTATAGAGAGGCTCTAGGGTAGGCGGTAAAGTGTCTGAAAAGTTTTTGCTTTCGATACCATTAAAAATGTAACTATGAGGCCCATAAATAAAGCCCAGCAGACACAAATGGAATACCCCCATATTTTGAGTGCTTAAATGATTCACGAGTCATGAATAGTTTTGCCAATTCCTTATGAGTCACGGTAATTGAATTCCGAAATGGAAATTTCACTTTTAATTCAATTAGAATTCAATCAAATATGCAGTAGAAAGAATTATACATAAAACATGTCAAATATTTAAATATGTGTATGTAAATATTTTAAATATATGTAAGTAAATTAGTTTAGCTTTTAATTAAACGTTGTAATGCAATTAAGTTTGTGGCATTAATTTTACAGTTATGCGAATTACTGGGGGATTTTTTTTTTCGCATGTGTATGTTTTATTTATGGAATTAAGTATTTTTCATTTAATTTAAAATATTTATTATTTAAATTTTGCAAATGTTTTAATTATTATTTTACTAATGCATATTTATGTTAGGTTAAATTTGCATTAATTATCATAGTTCATTTGTTTATTTATAATATAATAGCATAATAATTATTTAAACAGTTTTTGTATTATTTTATATTTTTTAAGTTATTTTCCTGCATTCATACATATTTATAATGTTAATTTTAATATTTTTGATGATATATTAAATAAGAAAATATTTTTTTTTTTTGTATATTTTTCTTGCAAATTTATTTAATTTAAATTTATTTTAGTCTCAAATCCAACTCTATTTTAATTCCTGTCGCACCTTTATGTGTTTGTCTGCTTCTCTTTTCTATTCTCGCTCGCTTTCCCTCTCCACTTTCTCTCAGTCTGTCTCTGCCCCTTTTTGACATGTTGCTCTTTGTGCTTTTTTAAAAAAGGCAATATAGCTCGTTGATGTTTTTTAACTTATTTACGTTAAACAAATGAAAAACTCAAACGGCTGCGACGTGAGCGGGAGAGAGTGTGTTTGTGTTTGTGCAGACAGTCAACAAACAGGCAACAACTGCCTGTAGGTGTACACACACACACATACACACAACTAGCTGTGTTATTAAATATTTAGCTTGTTTTTTTACAGCCAACTGCGACTTAATTTATGCGAGCAGAGCGAAGCGAAACGCCTCATTAATCCACAATTCAAGTGGAAATTGAAGTCGTAGCTGAAGTCGGAATCGTCGCTGCCTACGGATTTTTCACTGTGGGCGTAGTTTATTAAGCCTGTCTGCCTGCCTGCCTGCCTGTCATGAAAAACCCGGAAAAACTATTAAATGCGCCTCAATTGATGATTGTCATTTGTGGAAATTGAAAAATATCACATGAGGCAAGAGACAAAAGAAAATGAATTAGAAAACTGTCGCTGAAGCAGAGGCGTGTCTTAATTTGCCCAAGTGCTGCCACTTTTAGCTGGAAAATGAGTTTCAAATATGGCGGCTACACAGGTCCGCAGCGAGGTTGAAGAGTTCAGGCCCAGCTGAGCGCATGATAAACTACTAAGGGGGCCCCCCTCCAATCTCTCTGACACTGACAATGAAATGGAATTGCAAACATGCTGGCAGTGCCACGCCCCCTTCTGCTGGTATAAGCTTTAAAATCAAGCTAAGCAGGCGACAGCAACAGTTAAAAGGAAATACAAGCTACAGGGTGCTTGAAAGCGCACACACAACAAGCTGATACCCTGTAAAAATTGTGAAAAACTGCGACAAAGTCTTTTAAGCACTTGAAAATGCATTTAGCCGATTTATTAATGCCTCAGAAAATTATTGAATATTTTTTTTTTTTAACAAGCATACCCGCTGCTTGCACACTTTACAAGGTACACAAACATAGTTGGAGCTTGTACAAATAGCGTAAAAATAAATATAAAGCACATGCCAGCAGGAAAAGAACTAGGGAGCAGGAGCTGGATAGGGCAGGGGGTGTGGCAGAGGCAGCACTCTTATAAATGAAATGGAGTAATAATATTTTGCGACAACAAACGCGGTAAGACGCACAGAGCGGGCCAAGAGCAGCAGCAGCAGAAGCACAATAGAATGGCAACTAAAAGGGATAAGGACGCAGCTGTGGCTTGGCTTAAAGCGGATGGAGAAAGAGAGAGAGAGAGAGGGGCGTACACGAGGCAGCTAAGCAACAATGCAACACAGCGAACGTTGCAGACAAACAAACATTTCAATAAATTCAAAAAAAGCAGCAGACAATGAAAAACACGCAAAAGGAGTGCCAAGACAGGGAGAGAGAGAGGAAGAGAGAGGGAAAGGGAGATGGGGGTAGAAACAAGCCAAAGCCAAAGCCAAAGCCAAACGAAGCAAAACAGATACCAGACCAATGCCAGACAAGGCAGACAGACAGACAGACAGAGCAGGCGACAGACAAGCAGACAGACAGACTAAAGTAGAGACAGACAGATACAGAGAGAGAGACAGACAGATACAGAGAGAGAGAGAGAGAGAGAGAAGGAGTAGGAGACAGTGCAAGCCAGTGCTGCCCTAAGGGGGCTAAGACAAAAGCTGAACCCAAATTGGTAGCTGTGTTGTAGCTGCTGCTGCTCTGAGCCCGGCTAAGCGCTACTTCAAAAGTGGCTTAAAAGCGTGTCGCGCGCTTCGCCTCGTTTCCTCTCTTTCACTCTCTCCCTGTCTCTTTCATTTGTGCCCCACCTGCATGCCGTGTCATTTGCACTTAATTCAAATGCGCACAACACACAATTGCAGCGGGAAAACTGAGGAAAAAATGCAAAAAAAAAAACAGCGGGGAAAAGGAAAAGCTAAACAAATTTTTGGCGTAGAATTTTATTTGACATTTTTGCGTATCTCTCGTTTTTTTTTTTTTGTCGTCTTGTTATAACTTCATTAGGCGCGTGGCTGAGTTGACTGAACTTGAGCTGTCTCTTCTCCACTCTCTCTCCCTCTCTTTATGCCTTTTTTCTCCTACTCTCTACCTCTCTCTGTCCCTGGCCATATGCCAGTTAAGTCTGACAAGCTGCGTAGACTGAGGAAGAATGTCCCTTTTTTTCACTTTCACTGGATTTTAATTCGTTGTGCTACCCCCTTTTGTAGTTGCTTTTATTGCAGGGTATTTTGTTTGCCATTGAGCTGCCTTGGTTTATTTATGCGCTGACTTTGCTTTTCCATTTTCCCCGCTGACCCTTCAATATATCAATTTGCAAATAAATTGTATTTGTCCTTTTAAGTTGGCTGTCTCGCTCAGGCAACAGCTCTCTCTCTCTTTCTCCCTCTGTCTAAATAGCCTTTTATTGGCCATGGCCATTTGCTGGTCAAGAATTGCAATCGAGAAGATTTTCCAGCGGCGCCCATAAGTATGCTATATATGTTTATATATTTTTCAGTTTATTGAACCAAAAAAAACCCTCAAAGTTTTCTCCCTATATAAAATGAGAAAGCCAAGCCAAGAGCAGCTCGTTAAATATGCAAATTATAAATTTCATGAGCAAAGCAATTAATAGGCTCAAATTGCACTCCAAAAACGTGGCATTTTTCGAGAAAGTCTGGCCAAATAATAAAAGGAAAATTGTAATATTCTAAAAGTATAATTAAATATGTCTACGAAATTTTCTTAATTTAAATAAAGATCAATTCATTGAAAATTGAGCAACCTGCAGCATATTATTGCAGTTTATAAGTCTGTCTGCTTTCTAGTAATTTTAAAGAAATTAAATTTTATTATATTTTAAATTTTCTCTCATATTTCCCTTATCATTTTTTTCTTTAAGCTTCTCGTAATTAAAATGATGCCCCTGCTTATAGAGAAAAGCTGCGCTCTGCTCTTAAGCCCGTGTTTTTTTTATGGGAATTCCCTTGCAATTCATTTAAATTTCACGCCATTTTCTTTTTTTTACATTTATCTCTCTCTCTCTATCTCACGCTCTCTGTGCGTGGGTAATAAACGTGTGCATTTACAGCGTAGGCGAGGGACTGAGGAGGGGCAGGAGGCACGCCCCCTTGCTTAAGCGTGGCATTTAAATGCATTTGGCAGCACTAATAGTTTTATTATGGCCAATTTCCATGCACAACGACGGCCAAAAAAGAAGCTGAAAAGCAGCTGAAAAAGTGGTGCAAATTGCATGACGACGACTGCGACTGCGAATGCGACGCCATAAAAGTTAATTGTTTAATTATTTTTCTATTTGAACCCCCCAAGCGTTATGTGCGCGCTCTCTTTCTCTCCCACTCTCTCTCTCTCTCTGCCTGTGTGTCTGTCTCTTTCTTTATGAAGTTACAGTAGATTGCGCTGATTGGAAGTTAAGCTGCGGCATATTACCAAGCTTGACTAAACGAACTGTAAGACATTTGCGAAAAGAAGAAAGAGAGAGAGAGAGAGGTAAGAAGAGGGAATGAGAGAGAAGAGTGTGTGAGGGAGCGAGACACTGCAAAAGTTGTAATTGTTTGTTGTTTTTTGTGTAATTTCTTCCACTCAAGTTAATGCAGAGTCGTTTTTATGTTACATACGTGCTCTTATAGCTCTCTTTCTCTCTCTATCTCTCTTTCTATTGCTCTCTCTCTCTTTCTCTTTCTCTCTCCCTATCACCCTCTCTCCCACTCTACTTGCCTGAGACAATGTGCTTTATTGTTTGACGCGGTCTCCCTCTCTCTCTCTCTCTTTCTCTCTCTCTGTTTCTTTTTTCTCTTATCAACGCTGGCGCACCGTGCGTATGCGTGATAAGCTTGACTATTTTTATTGCATTTTACGCGCTCGCGCCCCCCTTTTGGGCTTCTTATCGCCCGCTGCGGATCAATGAACTTTACGTTCTTCTACACATGCTGATAAGTGGCTTCTTCTCGACTCCCTCTCTCTCTTTCTCTCTCTCTGGCTGCAGATAAGCGTTGCAATTTTTTGCCGAGCCTCTTTCCCTTTTCTTTCCCCCCTCAACTAATTGGTCTCGCTGCCTTCTCCCCTGGGAGAGGGGGGTCAGGCAACAGTTGAACCAAATTGCATTTTTTTGTTTCCACTTTTTGTATTTTTTCTGCATTTTTTTTTATCAGTCGCGCATATCTTTATAATTGCTAAAAAGCCAAGCGTAAAAAGGCAAAAGGAGAGAGAAAATGGCAGGAGAAAAAATAAAACAGAAAACAGAAAGCAAAAGCAAAAGCTGAAACTGAAGCTGAAAATGGCAAATGGCTGTCTGCATTTTAATTACAGTGGCACAAAAAGGAAATTCCAACAATGGGCGAAATGGGCATTGCAAGTTGCAACTTCATGGCAAAAGTTTGATTAAGAAAATACACACACACAGAGAGAGAGACACACACACACACAGGCAGACAGACAGTGCCTGAAAAGGGGAAAAGTTCAAGCTCAAGTTGAACTTGCTTTGCGGCTGGCAAGTTGGCTAAAAATACATATATATAAGGTATATAGTGCAGATATAACTGTAGATATCGCGCTACACAAGACATATAATTAAGCTAACAAAAGCTGAGCAGAACGAAATGATGCCGCACATAATGAAAATGTCAAAATAAACACGACATTAAAAACGCGACTGGGAAAGCGAAGGCAGACAGCAGCAGCAGCAGGATGATTTTAAAAGGCCAATAGCATGCAGACACACTCTCTCTCTTTCCCTCCCTCTCCCCTAGCTGGCAGGCTAATCCACATGTGAGGCTAATAATCGCGCCAAGGTGTCTGACATGGCGTATACGCAATATCGCTAAGTAGCTACACCGCAGCAGCACCGCAGCAGCAGCGCAGCTCGCGCTTCGCCTGTTTAGCATTTCTAATTAAGCAGAGACTTTTAGCCCGCATACTATAATGTTAGCAGACAGCAGGGCAGACACACACACACACAGGCATAGATACATACACACACACTACCCAGCCCACTCACACGTTCAACTTTTGCTTTCAGCCAACACTTCAGACAAACAGACAGCTGCCACGCCCACTCAACGCTTACTTAAAAGAAAGAGAGAGAAAAACAAAACATTTACATTAATAATTAGCAAAGCACTCGCACTGTCCCGCTCCCACACACACACACACACACAAACAATTTGCAATTAATCAAGTCAACAAAAAGTGAAACCAAAAAACGAAAACAAAAAAAACCTTAGACAGTTTAACTGTTCCAACAAGGTGCGATAAGTGCTGAAATCAGCGCAGGACAATGACCAGCAGCTGGGTGGGAGAGAGAGAGAGAGGGGGAAGAAAGAGGGGGGAAGTAGAGGCGGGGGGCAGGTGGCAGCCAGAGGGCAGTGGCAGCTTATGGCGCAAGCTGCAGCTGTTTGAAAATGAAAATGATTTAAAGCACATGGCAAAGCGACGACAACGACGACGACGACGACGATGAGGGCAACAGATACGCTGCCACAGAAGCTATCCCTACTCTCTGTCTCTTCCTATCCCTACTTTTCCTCTCCCTTTAGAACCTTTCATTGTGCGCTTTAAAGTTCATTTGTCGCTTAAGTGCTTTAGCTCTTCTTTCTCTCTCTCTCCCTCTCGTCTCCAGTTACACCTTTTATCGTTCAGGATAAATTACAAAATTTACAAGAAAATATATATAGGAGCAAGGTAGGAGAAAGGCAGCTTTTGGCCAGTAAGTTCAGTATAACAAGAATAAACAATTTTAATACTTTCAAAATTAAGGCAAGATATTTTTTTTACTGCTTTTATTGCTATATTATATTAAGGTGCCTAAGCAACACTTCAAACTTTGAGATATGTTAATCAGTTACTCAGTCTCTTGATTTGATTGGCCAGTTAAGAGTAGAAATATGTCTTCCATCCTCAGTTAGCCAGGCTTCACTGTAGCTGCACTTAAACTGAGCTTCTGTTCTGTTGTAAAATAGCCAAATTTGCTTGTGGCTGCTTTTGGGCAACTTTTCAAGGCACAAGCTCAAACAAATTTAGCTACATATACACTTAGCTACACCTACTAACAAACACATGTATATACACACCTACACACATGTGCTGGCTCGACTGTAATTAAATTGCAGTTTTCTCGGCTAACCGCAAATCACAACTTTGTGGCATGAGCAGAGCAGAGAATGCTGAACTTGGTAAGAGCAAACTGAGTTGGCTGAATGAATGAACCTGCATGTCCTCTCTCATATCATAGATAATTTCATTACACACACACACACACACTTGCACACACATGCATACAAAGGCAACTGCAGTCGTCAGCAACAAATAAAAGTGTGCAGAGAAAACAAAGTTCAAAGAAAAAGCAAAAAAAAGAAGGTAGACAAGCAAAGGGCGTAACAAGAGGGGGCAGGGCGGGAGACTGGAGGGGGGCGTATCGGTACTCGTCGATAATTAATTTTGCCATCAAGTATCCCTTTCAGTTCGCATTACATTGCCAACTAAGCGCCTTATAAGACAAGCAGCCAAAAAAGAAAAAAAAAAAAAAAAAAAAAAAAAAGAATGATATAAAAAAGAAAGACGGTGAGTAAAGAGCGCCTCAGCAAAGAAGTCAAATCAAAAACCAATAAAAAGCAATACGAAACGAAATTAGAGAGAGAAAGAGAGGGACTTAAAGAGCAGGGGGCGTGGCAGCAGTTCAATGCACTCATGGGCGATTTTCAAGAGATTTCGTTTTCCTTTTCGATTTTCGGTTATTTATTTAAAAGATGCTTAGACAAAGCTGCAGCAGAGAGAGAGAGAGTGAAAGAGAGAGAGACGCATAAATTGTGCAAGCAGAGGGATAAAGCAGAAAATTGCAAACTTAAATCAATAAATAAAGCATAAAAGGCGACTGCAATGGAGGCGGATCAGGAGAAGGAGGAGGAGGGCAGGAGAAGAGTCAAAAGGAGTCGCGTCAACGTCATTAAATCAATGCTGCCGCCTGTCGTTTGCCGGCAATAGATAACGAGGAGCAGGACAACAACAAGGCGACTGCCAAGTGAAAGCGAAGAGAGAGAGAGAGGAGGGAGGGACCAGAACTTTGCCAAGTTTACCAAGTGACATTAGCACAAACGATGCCACGTCGCAAGCGGAGCAGCACATTAAAATATTCACATCGAGATCTCGAGAAGGAGCCAAGTGCCCTCGCTGCCCTCTCTTCTCCTTCAGCCTGCTCTGCTCCTCTCCTCCAGCCACAGCTCGACAATGCGTTAGACAATGCCGAAAACACAATTGAGGCGTGTCCTGGACATGAAGTGCAAGTGGAAAGGGCGCAGAGAGAGACAGAAAGAGATAGAGAAGGAGTGAGGAGTGAGGCGTGAGTCGAGTGCAGAGCAGACTCAAGTGCCGAGCAAGTCCATCAGCTCTATAAGGAAAGCAACGCTAGACACGACGACACGACACGATGCGACGACGTTGAATCGACTTGATTGTTTTTATGCACATGCCATGGCAAATTTTGATTGAATTGCCGAGAGATGGAAAACGATGAATGCGTCTGTCAACTTGATGGATTGGTTTAATCAAATGCAGCATAGAGAGACGGCACTCTTAACTGCTGTAGAGTATTAGAAATGCATATTATAAATAAAACTAGGAAGACACCAGTAGAAAAGCTGCATTTATCAGATTACCAATTAGTTATTTCATATTTAACATTATATTTACTAAATAAAAAACTTTTTTCGAGCCTTAAAAGGGGTGTGAGCAAATTCTAGAACTAGTTTGCTCTGCGGGCATTAAAAAGACATATTCTCAGCAAATTTGATAACCCTAACTTTACTAGTCTCTGAGATATAACTGTTCATACAAACAAAGCGCCGTATTCAGCGTATTTCAAGTTTTTTAAGAGTTTTTTCACCATTTAAAATCCCAGTAAATTCAGTTTTCAACACCTCTACGATAATACGCATTACCAGACCTATTAACAACACATTAATTCTGGCCTTGGCCTTCACAACAATTTGCGGCCTGTTGGCAGGAAGTGAAAACAAGCACAAAATAAAACGAGGCCGGTCAAGAAGAACGTGACCAAAATAAATTCTCAAACATTTTGCAGTAGAATTGCTTTACGGCTGCCTTGATAAGGCACAGCAGGAGAAAGAGGAGAAGAAAGAGATAGGAGAAGGCTGTGCTGCAGTCAATAGAGTCAAATGCCAAAGGCAACAAGGGGGGAGACAGCAAGAACAAGACAGAAGCAGAGCAAAATCCTTTAATGTGCTGTTAACGATAAGCCAAAGGGATATGCAAAGGACACTTGGCCAAAACTAGCTCATGGCTCATGGCTCGTGGCTCGACAACGAGCAGCGAATATTAAAACAAATAAGCCAACATAATGGACTGGCCCGCAGGCAATGCCAGACAGACAGAGAGAGAGGGAGAGAGACAGAGCAGCCTCTGCTGCTCGTGTTGTTTTCGCCTTGGTTTGACCCATGTCAACTAAGTTAAACAGCGGGGAAAACATCAATAGACACACGAAAAAAAGCTAAATTAAAATGCCAAATGGAAAAGCGAAATCTAAAAGTTCCCTAGGCAGGGCTTTAGAGAAGTTAAGCCTGTATAAGGTCAAATATTATAAATAAATTCTTTATTTCGTAGAGAATAAAAATAAATAAAATTTAGCTGTTTTAAATAATCATACAGAACAAATTTGATGGATCTACCTTCAAAACTATGTTTTCTACAATTATCAGCTTTTAAAGTGGGCGTGACTATTTTTGAAAATTAACTTTCAACCGTACAAGCATGATACCAAAATTTGATATCCTTAGCTCATATAGTCACAGAGATCTAAGCGTTTATAGGGACAGACAGACAGACATATGGACTTATATAAGGACAAACCTGTCTATATTATCTCAGCCTCTTCAATTTCCCATCTGGTCAATGACTTTCTCTTGCAAATACATATTTTAAGTGCAGCACAAACATATTTGGCAATCAAATACACTGCAACAAAAAAAAGGGTACCAAATGCAAATACTTGGGATTGTTTTTTATGGGGGGCGACTAATTTGTGCCAGCAAAAAATAAATGGTCACACGTATTTAACAGGCAGGTCACTTAGGCAGGCCGACGAGAAGACTCAACTCAGGTAGGTACTGCACACACACACACACACAAGCAGAGGGCTCTCGAGAGGTCTCTCTACGGGCACAGTTCAACGAACTTTACCTTTGGCTCGTAAAAATCAATAGGCAGCAACGGCGATGCCAGCAGCGAAGCCAACAGCGACGCCGACAGCGACTGCTGTTGGGTTTGGCAGTTTTTAAAATAAATGTACAAAAAAATGGCCAAAAAAAAAGAGGCGAAATGCGCATCAAAGGCACTTCAAATATCAGCATAATCGTTGCCAGAAATGAGCGAAGAAGACGAAGGAGCAGCAGGAGGAGGAGAGTGGAACAGAGGGAAGTGTAGGAGCAGTCGCAGAGGGAGTCAAAATCGCAGCCAAGTGCGGCTGCTGCTGCTGCTGCCAAAGCCAAAGACAGCAGCAAAAAGCGAAGTCATCAACGTCAGCAACAGCAGGCTGCAAAGGGCTTAAGCTGATGTGCTACAAAATACCCTGTACAAAAAGGAAATTGCCAGAATTTTACCAATGTTTTATTAATGTGTTTTTAATATTTTATTTAGTAATTTCCTTTGCAATTTATATTTTTATATACCAAAATTACTATTTATTTTTGAAACTATTTAAATTTTTACATTTTTAAAGTTTTTTAATAGTTCCAAGTTTTGTTAACGTTATACCCTTTTCGCTCACAATTACCACTCTTCTGCTTTATGAATGAATCAAAGGCAGCAAACACTCATCTCATCCACACTCCATTGCACTTATTGCCCCTCCTGCTCCTGCTGCTGCATCCCTGCCCCTCCCTCCTCTTGGCCAGCTGCCTAGTCGATTGAAGTGGAAATTGTTTAGCCCGAGCAGACAGCGCGGCGTGTCATGCTATTTTTAGGCTGATTCAAAAAATGAAAACGAAATTTGCAACTGCAGTTCGTGACCTCCCGCACGCCCCTGCACACTTGTGGGTGTGGCAGGCAGGCAGGCAGTCAAAGCGAAAGGGAAGGGGAAAAAAACGTGACAAATCTGTAGAGGCAGCGCGGAAATGGGCGACGATTGGCAGCGATCGATAAAACACGATCGGGCCTGGCTGCCAGTTGCAGTGCAGCAGTTTAATTGAGTTGTTGCCACGCCCCCCTCGCTGCACCCCCCTGTACAGAGGCGTGCAACAATTTGCTGCACTGGCACGCGCGATAAGCGGCAGCTGCGCTGCGCTTGCTTATCTGATAGCCGGCTGCAAATTATTAATTGGCGCAACATGTGGCAGCTTATTACGCATACGCCATGTTGCACAGTCAAAAAAAGAAAAAAACTCTTGGCCATAATCAGACGTGCTGCTGCTGCTGGTGGGTGATGGCCAAAATGCTGGCGCTGCTGTTGACCCCCCGGCGAGTTGCAGCCAGCAAGTTGCAATTGCACAAGCTGCGCGCAATTTGATCGACTGCCTTAAATAGAAATTGGCAGTTGCTGCACATGAGCGTGTCTGTGTGTGTGTGTATCTGTGTGTGTGTTGGCTAATTTATCTGCATTGTCAAGTCAAACAAACCATTTGCACACAAGCAACGTGCAAATGTTGCCAACGGCTTCAACTGTTGCCAACTGCTGCCAATTGGCAATTGGCAACTGGCAACGGCAACGTGGCTTAATAAGTCAATGAACGCTAACAAATTTGTGGGCTATGAAAATGTGCATGTTGCTGCCATTGCTGCTGCTGCTGCCGTTTTTTATCGTTGTTGTTAACATGCTTTTTATTGCAGCGCAGTTATTATTGTGGCTGCTACTAGATCATGTCTAGATCGCGTCTACATCCGCCCCAATTGCATAAACGAAGCCGAACGTATTTTTTATTTGCTTATTTATGGTTGAATTTCATTTTATGTGCAAGTAAATTTACACTTAATTTGGCCACAAAATGAAATATATTTATGCATAAATGCAAGTGGAAAACTAGAGAAAATGCTTTAAATTTTGTATTGTGCTGTTTTTGCTTGTAGAAAATTTTATATAATTTAATTTGCACTTTTTTTATTTTTGCTGCATATTTAAAAAATAATTTCATTGAAATTTTTTCTCTTAAAAAATTCCTTTTAAATGCCACAATTTTCTCATATTTTTTTTTTTCATATTTTTCCCCTATTGTTTAATATTTATTTTAATTTATTTAAAATCAATCAATAAATTAAGAAAGCGTTGTCTACTTTTTGGCTGGCCTTGAAAACTGCACACAATGAGAGCAAGAGTGTGTTCTCTTTGATTGCGTGAGAGAGCAGCAAGTGCAGAGAGAGTGTGGGTAGGAGATCGTGAACGAGAGAGAGCGGGAAAGAGCGAGTGCATGCGAACTGCAAAAGCTCTTTGGCTAATTGCGTCGTATTCAATTTGCCAGCAGCAAGACAAGAGCAGCAACAACAACAACAACAAAGCACATGCATGTTTATTTTATTCTGGTTTTGTTGCTATTGTCGTAGTAGTTCGCGTGAGTGAGCAAGCTATATGTGAGCGCATGTGTGTGTGTGTGAGTGCTTTGCTAATTATTGTCATAGGTTAGTGTAGGCAGCGCTGACGTTGACGTTGACGTCGATGCCGTTGCCAACGAAAGTAATAAAAATTTGTTGCTGTTGCGAAACTGAAAGCAAAAGTATTGCAAACATTTTGTTGCCGCTGCTGCTCTTTGCATTTGTTGTTAGTATCGCGCGCTGTTATTGCTTTTGTAGTCGCATTTTTATGCCGCTCTGTTGTTGTGCTGGCATTTTAAGCATTTTTGCAGCAACAATGTTGCCCACACACGCAGCAGGCTGGCAACTCTTTCAGCACAGCCTCAATAATTATCAAGAAAACGCGACAACTCTGCCCAAAACATTAAGCAATGACAGCGCTTAGAGGAAGGGGCGGCCGACCATGCTGCGCTCTCGCTCTCTTTGCCGCGCTCCTTTGCTCTTCCTCTGTCGCGCTCTCCCCCTCTTGTGTTTTGTTTTTGGAAATACATTTTTAGTATAAATTTAAGTGCTTTGCGCGGGTGGCGCGCGGGAGGGGCAAGTGAAGAGAAGAGAGAACTGCCAAGAGGTCAGCTGTCGTCGTTGGCGTTGCCAGGCTTATTTTGTTTCTTTTTTTTTTCGGTGCTGCTGGCAACTTGTCAAACGCAACAAAAACAACATCAACAATTGCGGCAGCACAACATGTGGCAGCCATCTTTGTGTTGTCGCTCGCATATAAACAAACATTGCGTTGCGCGCTGCCGTTGCCGTTGCGTCGTTGTCATTAGAATGGATAATTGTGAAGTTTGATTGACAGCCAAAGCGACAGTGCGAGAGGATTGAGGGGCGAGAAAGGGGGGAAGGAAACAACAGCTGGACAACAACAACGTGTGGCAGATGTCAACAGTTTTACAATGTGTATTTATGGCAGAGGCGCATATTATGCGTGTGTGTGTGTGTGTATAAATAAATTCTGTTATATGTTTTAAGTCAACTTGAGCTAAGCCAAATGCGCGATTAACTTACTACGAGTAAGTAGCTGATGCTGGCAACTCTTGCAGCTGTAGAGTTGCTGAGCCGCTGCAATTTAATTATTATATAAATATAATACAAAATAATTTTAATTGAAAGTTAGAATTTTAAGATATTTTCCACATATTTCAATATTTTTTGAATAACTAATTTTCCTTTTTAGCACATTCAGTCATTTTTATCGCCATATTATAACTTAGCTAGGCTTCTTTCGCAGCTCACATAGCGCGCATTCTACATTCGTTGCGCATTCTCTTTTCCACATGTTTCTCTCTTCCTCTTTCTCTGCAATTTCTTTCTTTTAGTTTTCCTAATTTGCATTCATCAGCAGCGCGCACAAAACTAATTGCAAAATGCCTGCACACACACATGTGTGTGTGTGTGTGTGTGTCGCGCGCTGTGCTATTTCTATTTTTCACATTTTCCACACACACACACACACACATGCAATGGCGCGCTCACGAGCGGGTTAGCGACCGCAAAACTATCTGACATTAGATTGCGATGGCGGCCAAACGACAACAGCCGACGCCGACAGCCGACAGCGACGCAGGCAGCAAACTGCGGCTGCAGCAACAGGCACGTAGACAGCGAGAGAGTGAGTTGAACGGGAAAGAGAGAGAGAGCGAGAGAGAGCGTAAGCTCGACACTTATGACACACGCCTCAATTTGGCTGCAGTTTTTCCCACCCCCCCTGCCCCACTCTGCGTTGTGTTGCAGCAACTTGTGGCATGGCAACAGTTCGCTTAACTATTTATTTATTGTTTATGTAGAATTTTAAGTGCAAACTGCTGTTTGTGCAACTGCAACGCGCTTGCTTGTGCAACAACGTTGCTTATCTGCCAGCAGCATCTTGCACAGCGATAAGCAGAGAGAGAGAGAGGGCAAAAGAAAGAGAGTGAGCGGGGGAGAGAGAGCAACTGATTTAGATCTGAGTGTGGCACGCTTGATTGAACGCTCGTTCGTTTTTATTGCCACAACAAATCAATTTTCGCCGTGCAACACAGTGCAGTCTTATGGGGCACTCCCCGAAAACTACTTGCAACGCGCGCAATTGTTGCCTCCTGCTGCCTGCTGCATTGTCTGTTGCAAGTTGCAACATGCAGCAAGCGCTGTCGGTTGTTGTTGCAACTTGCAGCATTGCGTTGGCGTTCGCGTCAAGCGCCGCAAACTCGAAAATTTGCAACTAAAGGCGTCCAGCAGGCAGGGGGGCGTGGCCGTGTCTATGATTTCTTAATTGATTTAGCAGCGAATATACGAGAAAATGTTATGCATAGCGGAAATGCCCTCGGCTCGGCTTAATATGAAGCAACGCCCACGCATGGGCAGTGGCGTAGACGAAAGGGGGGCAGCAAACAGGCAGAACGAGAGCGAGTAAGACATTTTCTTTATATCTAGACAAGCTTCGCAGTTCTGCATTAAAAAATTTGTACAACAAAAAATTTTTTTTTTGCAATATTGGTAAGGGTCCCCCCTGTAAAATTTTTCAGAAATATTTTTTTTCAAAATTTTAAATCGCCAGCTTTTAGTTTTAATCGATAGCGGAGGTCAATATTAGTACTAATCAAGTGTTTAAATCGATTTTTAACGATACTTAATTTTTCACCAAAAATCATGTCGACATCGACTAAAAATTAGACATGTCATCCCCTCAACAGGACTTGTAACCTCACTTGAACTCATCATAACTTTCTTAATAATCCATCGATTTTCACTTGGAATGACATTTTATTTATGGTTTTATATCCCTAGTAGTTTTACATTCCAGAAATTGTGAAAAAGACTTTTTGAAAATTTTCGATTTTTCCGAATTTTAGGTAAGGGTACCCCCTGTAATATTTTTCAGAAAATTTTTTTTTCAAAATTTTAAATCGACATCTTTTAGTTTTAATCGATAGCGGAGGTTATTATTAGTACTAAACAAGTATTTAAATCGATTTTTGACAATACTTAATTTTTGCCCAAAAATCATGTCGACATCGAGCAAAAAAAAGACATGTAACCCTCTCAAGACGACCTGTAACCTCAATTTCCGTTCACCATAACTTTCTTAAAAATCGATCGATTTTCAAGCGGAATGACATTTTGTTTATGTTTTGATGCCGTTAGTAGTATTACATTAAAATAATTTTAATAAAGACTGTTTAAAATTTTTCGAATTTTTCATACCCCTTTCTGGCCACACCACTGCCCTATTCGAACTATTCGATCAATTTGATTATAAAATTGCCTTTTAGGGATTTACAATCGATTTTTGATATTTTGCCGCACAGTTTGTTGTTGTTTATGGATCGTGTTGTTGTTGTTGTTGCTGCTGTTGCTGTTACCGTTATTAATTAACAGCTGTGCGCGCTTTATATGCAAATTAGCCTCGACAACAGCTGCGATGCTATGCCAGACAGAGCAAGACAGAGAGAACGAACCGTGTGTGGGCACAGACGCGACTATCAAGGTAAATCACACACACACACACACAGACACTCGGAGAGCTAGTTAGCTGTCTTTGTCTATAACAAACCGCGATATCGTTTTGCGGTTTTCACAATTTTGCGAGTACTCACGATGCCGTTCAAAAATGATTCATAGCGCTTTCTTATAGCAGGAAATATCGATGTCTCTACATACCTGCAAAGAGAGAGAGAGAGAGAGAGACGAGATTAGTTTTGATTTGGTATGGGAATTAAAATCACGATTAATCAGAAAGTAATGTAGTATATATAAAGTGGAATTCCGCAGTTATCTATAGAACACAATCTTAATGAAATTGCTGGGGTTGTTATTCAGCATATAGAATTTATAATTGTCTTGAGAGATTAGTATTATGAATGCCATTATCTTATAACATATATAATAAAGTTTAAAAAGGAAGCAAATGTGATTTAGATTTATAATAAATTAATATTTTTAAGGGTACTTGAAGAAAATAAGAAAAAGAGACAAAAAAGAAACAAATTTCTATAAATATAAATAGTTGCTTTATAGCTACATTTATCCCTCTGAAATTTCGCCTAAGCAATCAAGTGCTCAAAATCTGTTTAGGATCTTAACTATTTTGTACTTTCAGGCTCATTTATGCCATAAAGCAGCGTCAATTTATTAACTCTGTCTGCGCATAGTTTCTCCCTCTTTAGGCCTGAAGTCGAAATGCAAATTCAGGCTGTGTCAGAGATGGAGAGACCACAATTCCTTATCAAGCGACGAGTATTAACCGTTTGCTATAAAGTCTATAATTTAGCATTAAATTATGCAGATAATCGCAATGGGTAGAGAGGAGGGAAAAGAGAGGCAGGCAGGCAGGGTAACCATGCATCATAACTTGGGGACAATGCCAAACATGGTGCTGGGAGAAGAAGAAGCAGCAGCAGCAGCAGCTTGAGACATCTTTAATTTTGCCCCCTACAACAACACAATACGAACAATTTATTTCGCAATCAATTTGACAAATGCTTTAAGCCTGTGTGTGTGTGTGTGTGTGCGCGTGTGTGTGTGTTGTGGGGCAGCTGTTGGGGCAGTTAACCCAAGCAGCACATGTGCATCTACTGACCACATTGGCCACTTTTATAGGCCAACTGCAGAGCGAAGTTGGGGCAAGTCGTAAAGTTGTCATTGTTTGGCTGTGTGTGTCGCATAAATCGCTTAATAAATTTACCAGCGATCATCATCATAATCATCATCATTGCAGTGTGGCCAATAAAATGCGACGAATGTCTAAATTAGCGATGAGCGACATTTGCACTGGCATTGACCCACTGTGCCGGGCACGCACAGTGTGCTGCAGTGCGAGGGTGCAACGCGATATGCGGTGTTAATTGTAGAGCAGGTGAGAGAGAGCACAGTAAGAGCGAGACAGAGAGAGTAGGAGAGAGAGAGAGGGAGGCAGCTAGACAGACAGTGTGGCAATTAAAATGAATTAAAGGCGCCTCATTAAGGTCAAATTACGGGGCCCAAAACTTGTTGTTATTGTAGTCATTTGTCACACACACACACTTACACGCGGCGCCTGTAATTATGCAGCAAACTAATAGTTATATGCCACGCCCCCTTGCCCCCCTTTAAGCAACGCCTATGTGCTCCATGCAGCAATTATTCTCAGTCGCAGTCGCAGTCTGAGGCATTTGCAAGTTTTCAAGAACGTCGCGTTGCGTCGTCGTGCTCTCTGTAGGTGTCGCATGTCGCTCAAGTCGTGATATCGCTTGGAATTTTTGTGCTCGGTATGCACAACTTCATTTAAATGGAACTTTAATAGATGTGGCGACACTGAGAGAAATTTCAAACCGATAGCAAGAAAATTCTTAAGAAATCTATATAATATTATCAAAATTAACTCAGTTGAATTCTGATAATGTGGTAGCTTGACTTTTCCTATTTATAGCAAACTAAAAATGTATAGCAATCTCCATAGCAATTTCTGTGCTTCAACTTGATTAATTGCAAAATATTTACATTATATTGAATATGCAAGACACAGTCTGATTAAGTATTGCCTTAGTTTTTTGTTTTAAATTTATAGCTAATTTTATAGCAAATATTGTAGATAAAAATATACGAGCTATTTATCTATTTTCCTTGTAAGTAATTAAGATATTTTAAAATTATTTTTTTTTATTTTCCCATAAAAAAAACGATTGCCTTGAACTGTATAAGTCATATACGATTTGTCAAGCTTTACTCTAAATATTTGCCTTGATCTTATATCAAGCAAATAATTGCCAATGTTTCTTCTATACATTTTTTATGGCATTTTTATAGCACAGCAATTAATTTCGTTTCATATTTGATTAGGCGTACAAACTTGTGATAAAGAGGGAGAGAAAAAAAATGCTGTGAAATTTCCTAAGAAAAAACTGAGAATTTATAGTTTTATAGTTTCTGCGTTATTTTCCACTGCATTTGTAACATTTCACAAAGTTTCCTCTATCTCACTCGCTATATCAGTGTTGCCAAGCTGACCAATTGGCATTTTATTTTGACACTTTGCTCGAGAGTTGCTCGTGTTGCTTTTGTTGTTTGTTTATTTTGTGTTTGTTATTTATGCATTTTTGTCATGGACACCCATTTACGGGTTTCATGCGACGCCGGTCATTACCATGTTAAGCCCACAATGCGAGTGCCCCTACCCCTTCATAACTCAACTTCAGCCTGCTCTACACCCTGCCCACTTCAGACAATCGACAAACATTTTTTTAATTGATTTTGCTGCTGCTTAAATGTTTGGTGTGAAATCAAAAAAAAATGTTAAGTATGAAAAAAGATAAAATAAAAAAATAAAATGTAAAATAAATTTACAAATTCATGAAAATTGCATGTTATAAAGGCAAAACACGCTATGAAGGACGTAGAGTCGAGAGACGCGTGTAATTTATGCACAACTTGTGGGTACACACCCACTGTGTGTGTGTGTGTGTGTGTGTGTGTGTGCGTCTGGGGTGGGTGTCAAGTGATTCATTTCAATGAAAAGTGTAATTAACTGCAGCATAGAAAACGAGTTAATTAAATTAAGTGTGTGATTAAGTGCGCTCAAAATGTTGTCGAGGAATTTTCAATTTTATCATTTTATAAAGTTATATTTTAATTAAGAAACTGTAGGCAGTATTTTACGTAGTGTATAATATTAATATATTTTTTTCCTATTTAACATTCTTTTGCCGTATTCATTTTCAATTTTGTTTTGATTAATATAGATTTCTGAACTTATTCCATGAATCTCTCTTTAGTTTTTTTAACTTTCAAATATTTTCCTATGCCTTTTCTTTTATTTTCTGTTTATTTCCAAAATTGTTTTTCTTTTCCTCAATTTCCTGATTGTATTTCCATCTCAAACCTCTTCTTAGCTCTTGGAAATTAATTTCTTCCTGTATTTCTTGCCCTTTCTTCTGGCAAAGCCACAACCCCTGCTGGTTTTTAGCCATTTCTCGCTAAATAATCGCCCCAACTCATAATTAACACATTTAGCTAATAACTTCGAGCGAAATAAACAACATTAATCACGCTCTAATGGGGAATTAATACGAAAAACATACTCGTACACATGTGGACCAAACTCGAGAGCATTCACTCTGCACACGAATGTATTCACACAAGTATTCATCAGCTAAAACTTTTATTGAAACTTTCAAGGCATGTGTAGTGTGTTTGTCTGGCCGAGCGGCTTTTCCAATAACAATAAAATAAATCTTGGCCAAGAAAAACAGATAAAAGCAACATTTCGAGGCAGAGCAAGTGAGACTGCAGACTGACAATGACAGAAATGGCAATGTCTGCAGAGCAGGGAGAGAGAGAGGGGGAGAGGGGTCTACAGGGGGCACAGCCAGTTAGACAGATAGTCAGACAAGTGGCAAGTTAATTGCATTAAAAGTGAAATAAAAAGCGAGCGCGACAACAGCTCAGATAGCAGAAATTATGAAGTGCACTGTGCGAGTTGTTGCTGATGTTGTTGTTGTTGTTGTTGTTGCCTGCCTGTTGCTGTTGTTGCTGCTGCTGCTGTTGCTGCTGCTGCTGTTGATTGAGGCGCATAATCAGCGGGGCGACGCCATCTCGAGCGCATTAAGTTGTTAACAGCAAAAATGTTTGCTTCATTTGCGCTATGATTGCAGCCAGGCGAGGGGGATGGGGGAGTGAGGTAAAGGGGGCAACGCAACATCCGGTGGGTCAGCCAGCTTGCTTGGCAACAACACCATCTGCTTTTAGCTGCGCCACAACTTGTTGCTAATATGATTGCCAGCTCAATAGTCTTTGCAGTGACCCCTCGCTATTTTCATTTCTTTCTCTCTCTCTCTTTCTCCCTCTCTCTCTCTCTCTCTCTCTTTGCTTTACCATATTCGTCACGCGGCTGCTTGCGCAACGTTTCTTGGCACTCTTGCCACATTTTCTTATCTATAAATAGTTTTGCCGTTGCCGCTGCCCACGCCGCGGTCAATAAACCCGCGACACATGCAAATTGCCAGCAGCAGTAGCAGCAGCGGCAACTGCAACCGACTGCAGCAGCAGCAGCAGCAACAACAGCGCAACAACAACAACAACTGCAGTCAAATGCAAACAATTAGCAGCAGTCGAAACAATACAAAAAGCAAACAAAAGAGCAGCCAGCAAAAAGGGGGTAAGGGGGGTAACTACAGCAATTTGTCATAATGAAATTCGCTATACCCTATAAGATAGTAGCAGCCCCTAGTTTCATTTACTGTGAGAAAATGCACCTCAAAGTTGATAAGAATGCAAATTCTAGTATAAAGAATTTAGCTTAAAAAAATGCTTAAAAAAAATTAATTAGGTTCCCAGCAAATTTATTAATTGCATTTAACAAATATCTAATATATCTGTATAGCTTACATCATGCCGTATATCATATAATTTTCTATTTCAAACCAATTTCCCTAGAAAATGTTATAATATTTTATGGTACTCGTCGTTATATCGGACATGCCAACAACTGCGAGCAAAAAAAGCTTATACAAATATTAAATATAGTATAAACTACAGTTATATTGCACGAGATACTATATATAGCATTATCTCATCATGCCATAAGCGCTGCCGCGAGAGAGAGAGAGAGAGAGAGAGAGGGGGTGTAGGAGAGGAAGAACGAGTGAGCGAGCGAGCACAACACCGACCTATCGCACACTTTTTGTCATTGTCGGTTGTCGCGGTGCTTTTTTGCTGCTGCTGCTGCTCGTTCGTGTTGTAGTTGCTGCTGTGCGCGTTGTTTTGCTGCTGTTGCTGTTGTTGTTGCTTTTTGCTATTATCAGACTGCGACGTTGGCAGCGCCGTCATGTAATGCGCGTAACAATTTCATTTTGTTGCAGTTTCCTCTGCTGCTGCTGCTGTTGCTGCTGTTGTTGTTGCTGTTGTTGTTGTTGTTGCTGTTCGTCGTGCATTGCACTCAGCAACGCGTTGCTTAACGTTCGATGAGCGCGCGCTGTGCTGCGCTGACGTGGGCGGCCCTCGTTGACTGCGCTGCAGCACATTAGCAAATCGCATCATGATTTTTTTTTCATTTTTTCTTTTTTTGTTTGAATTTGACTAATTGCAACAAGCAAACTTTGGTTCGCTTTTTTTCGAGTGTATGTTGCATGTGCAACACAAACCATGTTGCACTTGTTGCAATCTGTATGTGTGTGTGTGTGCAGCTGCTTGACTTCTAATGTTAAATGTCGCATGTTGACATTAATTTGCATTGTTTTAATTTGGTTAAGCAGGGAGTGGAGCAAGTGCAGGCAGGGGGGGAAGGCAAACTAAATAGATTGCAAAAAGTGTTTAACAATTTTATTTGAGAGAACGTGGCGGATGTTTTGGCAACATTAAACAGAGTGAAAAGTTTGCGAGTCGTGAAACTGGCACAAAAAAAAGAGGAAAACACATGAAAGAGACAAAGAATGAAAGAAATGAATGAAAGAAAGAGAGATAGTATGTTCCAAATGATATTGAGGAGCTGTCAAAGATCTGTTGCCCTCATGGCGTCTCAATGCTTGTGAAAACAAAATTATAGCCCGAAAAAAACCAAAATATTCAACGGGTTCAAGGATTCCCAGATGATCTAATGAGCGGATGTTGCTGCAATTTGGGAAAAACACAGAAAACACTTCGAATGACAGATTGAGCAAGTTTCA
Source organism: Zaprionus tsacasi (assembly GCA_018904105.1). NCBI lineage: Eukaryota > Metazoa > Arthropoda > Insecta > Diptera > Drosophilidae > Zaprionus > Zaprionus tsacasi. The sequence continues at coordinate 5,948,661 of JAEIFR010000507.1, forward strand.
ATGCGCTATGATATTTAGAACTCGAGATATATCGCATTTAATACCATAAAATTTGCAATACAAATAAAAAACAAAACAATTACGCTTGAGGTGGCTCAATTCTAGTAAAAACAAAAATATAATCTCAATAAGTCATATATTTAAGGGAAACAACGATTACAATATGATCTTATAAGCGTATTTAACTGAAACTTTGTATAAATCTAGCAAACATTTTTGTTAACAGTTTGCCCAAGTTTGAGAGCGCTACGCTGCTTAGATCCCCAGATATATCACTTCTACTGTACTCGATCTTGATCAAATTGTACGAACAAGCTTAACAACAAATAAGCTGACACCTTTTCCAGCTGCCAGCCAGCTGCTTCCTGCCTCCCTCACTCACTCACCCTCTCATCAATTATCTTTGCTCGATTTATGTTAATCAACTGTCTGACTAATTAATGAACCTGAGTTCGTCATTATCGCATCTCAAACAGAGAAGAAAACAACAACAACATTAGCTAAACGAGTTGCCACATTAAACTGACATAATTAATGCAATGTTTGCTATAGAAGAAACCAGTTTAGCATACTATACGATAATATGCATACTCAGATACTTGGCTAGAGTAATGCCATTATACCAAATGATCAAAGTCATTCACAATGGCAGCGGCAGCAGCAGCAGCAGCAGATGATGCAAATTTCAAGAGATCCAAAAAAGCGTTGTCTCTCTGTTTTTTTTTTTAATGTTAATTGACAGGCATTAATCATGTTCCATCAAATTTGTAATGAAGTCGTGACAGACGGGACGGACATTGCATTCGATTAGGTTAATCGCTTGGCAGTAGATCGCTTCGCTGGTTACCGTATATAACGTATATACCAGTTAGTACTCAGGCAAGGTTGCCCCATTCGACTGCACAGCGGTGTACGTCGATGACGTCGTCGCCGTCGCCGTCGTCGTTGTTGTGTGACTGCCAAAGATCAACGCGCAGCAAAGTGAATGCACTCGGTACATGCGTCTCATGGCAACACGGCCAAGTGTCAATAGCTGCGACGTTGCTGCGCTGCTGCTCATCAGCTGCAAGTAAACTAACGCTGCCTGCGAGGGTTGCTCGAGAAGTTCATGTGTAGCAAATTAAATTAGAGAGAAGGTAAAGCTAGTACCGCAGCAAACTATCGAATATTATAACAATATTATTATAAGGCAATAATATTATTATAAGAGACACTTCACTAGATATAACGAGTGAGTTAGTTGAAAAATTCAAAGTAATTTTAATAGAATTTTGATTGAAAATTAAAAAATGATGATATTATTATATACATTCGCAATTTAAGGTATCTAGAAAAATTAGGATATTATTATATACATACATAATAATTAAAGGTAAATAGAGAGATAGCTGAATTGATGGAAGGAGAGTTTAAAAGAGAGATGCAAAGTAATTTCATCAGACATTTTGATATAATGATATATATAATAAATATACAGTAGAGAGTTAAATTGATAGAAAAAATAGATCTTTCCAACTCTCTATCACTGAAAATATACTTCAGAACTTCAGTTTAGTTTTCTTTTAAGTATCCTTCATTATGACTCTTTTCCATTTTTCTTTAGCACTTTTCCAGCTACTTCACGCACCACCCTCGTGCTCAATTTTCATTTTTGCATATTTAAAATGTACATTGCGTCCGAAATTGCGTAAAATTGTTGACAAGATGCGTGGCACAGGCACAGGCACTGCTTGCAGCCACTGTTGTTGCTGCCTGCATCAGTTTTGTGGGGCTGGCGAATCTTTATCGTATTCTTTTGCTCTCTCTCTCTTTTTTCGCATGGTTCTCTCTCGCTCTCTATCTCTCTCTAGCGTGCTGCATAGGTAGCTAGCATTGATTTGGAGCGATGAACTCAGGCGGCCTTCCACCTCCGCCCAGTTGGCTGCCCTCTTGTTTGCCAGCTCTCTCTCTCTCTTTCTATCTACCTCTCTCTCTACTGACTTTTGTTTACATGAATTTGCATTGGGGCAGAATGGAAAATGCAAAATGCAAAGAGCAACATCAGAATAACAATAATAACAACGGAATGCAATTATTTACACACAAATAACAACAACAACAACAACAACAACAAAAGCAGCGATAATTATGCTGAGCACTTTTACGATTCAATTAACAAAACTTAGAACCGTAGCCCAAGTAGGGTAGGGGGGTATGTGTTGTAATAACAATTTTAAATTGTTGTTGAAAAACACTGCGAAAAATGCACATGAAAAACGCATAAAATGCGAAACGAAATGATTATTACGGTTTCACTTTACTTTTGCATGTGCCTATGTGTGTATGAGGGGGTGTGTGTGCGAGTGTGTCTGACCCAGACAAGGTTTATAGACTTGTTTTTTCCCCCCACAACAAAACAAACGCAATTCGAGAAATTCATATGCATAAGTCACGTCCTGTTCTGGAGCATAGAATATCGTAGAACAGAGATTGGCCTCTATTCTCGAAAAAAGAAATCTGGAAAAATATGAAAAAACATCAAAAACAAAAGTATAAAAACATAACAGAGGCTAATATAGCAAAGCATATGCTCTCTCAAGTACAGTAAAACTAGGCTAAGGTGGCAAGGCGATGAGGTATATCGGATTTCAAGTTTATAGATGAAAGAGGCGCTCAAAGGGTTTCCTTCAATATTATAATATGGTTTCCCTACACCAAATACTCACTGTATCAGAGTCTTATCGTTTACACCCCCCCCCACACACACACACACACAACTCAACCCCTTTGCAGCTGATTAACTTGTGCTTCGAAAAAAATATTTAATATTTTTTCTTGTTTTTTTATGACTCAAAAATATAATACTCTCTATATGGCTTTTTATGGGTGTCTGCATCCTTGAGGCAACGGCTCTGATTGCTTGTTGCCAGTTGCTGTGTGCGTATGTGTGTGTGTGTATGTGTGTGTTATCAGCTGAAACAAGCCCCCCTAGCTGGGGTCTTTGGGGCTTTACCCCGACTGTTAATTGGCACGATATAAAACGATTTTCTTGACTTAAATTCCTATAAATTGTGAAATTGATAAATTTATAATAATATATATACCAGTTGTGCTATATATACACACGATTTTCTGTATTATACATTATTGTTGTATGACGCAATTTGTGTTATTTTTGTTCAATAATTTTATGCAAATTCTTTTTCATTTTTTTCGCTGATATACTACACATATATAAAGAACGGATGCTCGCTCGCTACAATCGTTAAAACAATACAGAACAACAATAATAACAACTAGAAAATCTATAGTGAAAATTTGCATGTAAATTTTCTAGTTAAAATAGAAACAACAACAACAACAATAAATATTCTACTGAATGCATTTCCCTAATGCGTCGCTGACATGCCACAACAAATACGCTGTACTTTCTATGCTTTTAATACCCTGTACAACAAGCTGCATATGGCATAGACTGGGTATAATCAAATGAGGAATATATGTAGTAGAAACTATAAAGTTGACCTTAAGGGGGTGTTATTGTTATTACAAAACCCTGTACTCTATAATTATTTACCTCATATGGTAGCTTGTTTTTTTTATTATAAACCTTATATGCCTTTAATTTCTAATCTCTTGACCATATAATTACCATATAGAACTGCTATAAAATTTGCTAATATAAACTGATTTTGTACAGGGTATCTCTTAAAGTAGTGCATATATTTCTTTGAGTTTTCACAAGTTTTCTGTGTATTTTAACAAATTGCACAGGGCGTTTTTTTTTTTTCTTTTTTTTTTTGGGTTAATGTCTCATTGTCTTATACGCGTGACAACAACAACTCTGGGGAACTACAACAATGGGGGGCAGACGATACAATTTCTGTGATAAATAAAATTATTACAAACACACAGAGAGAGAGAGAGAGAGACGACGAAAGAAAGAAGGAAAGCCCAAGACAATATGAATTCTTATTCAGATATTGCTTGATATATGTGACCTGCACGGGCAATTGCCTGATTTATGTGTGTTCCGATAAAGAGAAAGAAATAAAACATTGTGCATGAAGCCAGAGAAATAATATGCTGGAAAATGTTGAAAATTGGATTCCAACGAATTTGAAGTTTTGGGAGAAAGAGAGCGCAGCTTACGATTTCCAGAGTTTTGATAAATCACACAAGCACGTACAGGCCGACCTAGTATATCTAACCAGAGTTTTAGCTGGAAAATGCGTATGCGATGACCTCAATTTGATTAACTTACTCGCAGCACACGACGACCCTAAACGATTAGGGCTAGACTAAGGTGTTCCTCTCTCCCCCCTCTCTCTCTCTCTCGCTGCCTGGGAGAAAGTCGGCACAACGAAATTAATTATGTCACATTATGTAATCTGATAAGCGCGATTGTGGTTGCCAGAGGGAAGGGTGCAGAGGGAGGGGATCGGAGTAAGCCGAACCCATCGACAATGCGCAGCCGCAACGTCAACGCGTCGTCCGAGCGACCCTCTTCAAACTGCGGCTGCACAAGGATCCTAACAATGGTATAATACACTCTCTCTCTCCCTCTCCCTCTCAGTCCTTCTCGCACTCGAGTTATTTCTGCTCTGACATTCTTCTAATTCGCTCAGGTAGACACAGGCAAAGGCGACAAAACTTTACCTTGCGGCAAGATCTTTTTGTTGTCTTCGTCTTCGTATTCTTCCTCATAATTCGGTAGTTCTTTCAGCTATGGTTATTGCTTTTGTTGGGTTTCTTATTGTGAAGAAGAAAAAAAGATCTTAAAAAAAACCCAGAAAACAAGACATAGGAAATTTAAGACGCCACAAGCCGAGGGGAGCTGGCGAAAAACAACAGAGATCGGATATGTAAGAACTCTTGTAAAAAATGATGTTGTATACGTTGTGCAAAAGGAATGCGGTTTCTTTTAGAGAAACAAAATATGGTACCATGTGTATACATACCACTTGGCATGTGGTTTATATTGACAATTAAAACCATATAAGAGAACTAAAGAAAGAAAGTACATAGATTATAAATATGTATGTGCGCCGTATATTAAAAATTTCTGTAGGTTTATGGAACAGTTTATATTTATATCCCTCCCCCCATGCGGGCATACTTAAAGTGCTTTGTTTCAAAAAGGAACCGCACCGAAATCAAGCCAACCTTCAGGAAAACCCACGGATAAATCTTTAGAAAATCTTTTAAACAGCTTAACTTGTATATCAAGCGATATCTTAATAAAAAAAAAATAAACCCGCTGCATATAAACAATAATACTCTACAGTATATTTTTTTTTTTTTTTTTCGGGTATTATCAGGGCACATTTCACTGATTTCTGGAGAGTGTTCCACACGAATGGTTGCTCAAGTGGACGCAGCAGCAGCAGCAGCTGAGTTCGGGGGGCACTTAATCCGCTTTATATGCGATATACTTCATATCTTAACATTATGACGGCTATTAATGCAAGTTATGAGCACTTGCAACCCTTTTTCCCCCACTGTGCGCGCAAGTGAAATTAAAATCAAATATACTATATAGGAAAAGGTGCTGTAAATGGACTTAAAATTAATTGAAATTGTAACATAAATTTCGCTGGTTTAGGCAGGCAGAAAGGAAGAGAAGGAGAGTGAAAGGGATAGAGTAAAAGTGAGAAAGGGAGAGCAAGTAAATGCAAACTGCATAATTGATGTAAATTTTGCCTAAAGCCCGCAGATATTTTATGCATAATTTAAGTGCGAGACAAGTTTAAGGGTCCACTTTATATGCAGGACAGCAGCGAAAAAAAGAGAGAGAGAGAGAGAGACACATGCCTCTCTCTCTGTCTGAGAAAGAGTGAGAGACTGTAAAATGTGTGTAATATGCTTTTAATTAGACACTTTTTGCTCAACATATTTTAAAGAGTTGCCAAGCTTTATCCTACATCAAAAGCCAGACAAGCCACTGTCTCACTCCCTCTCTTTCTCTCTCCCTCTCTCTCTCCATGTCTCTCTCATCCATTGTCGTTTGCATCAAAAGCACAAAATGCACTTTATCAGACTTGAAGCATCTACTAAAGGGACTCAAGACGCCACGAGCAGCCCCAAAAGTGACTTGGACAGGCAGCAGCAAAAAGGAGAAAGAAGCTATAAACTATACTATATAGTAAGTTATCAGGCAAATTGTGAAAATAACATTTGGCAAGCAAATGCTCTCCCTTTCGACGATTTATCTCGACGGACATTTAAATTCATAATTTTTGCATTCAAAGTTCTTGCTATGCTCTCACTCACTCTCTCTCTTTCTCTCTCTCTGTCTCCCTGGCAATGCATAAAATTTATTTAAATTGGCAACTTTGCTGGCGAGCGTTGCCAGACAGACAGACAGACACGACTTGCGGCCATTTTGTGCAAGCAGCAGCCAGACGCAGCAAGGGGCAGCAAAGGGGGAGAAAGGGACAGCTAATCCCAGAGCGACGCTACATTTTTGCATCTGTAACTAAAATTGCGGATTATGCAAATAATTGGCAAAAGCAGCAGCAGCGTAGCAGCAGTCGAAACTACCACAAAAGTGAAAACAAGGCAAAGAAATACAAGTTTTTGGGCTGCGCCAAAAATATGCAATTACTGCGAATGCAACGGCGTGCTGCATTGAGTGGCAATTAAACATTTTTGTTGCACAAATTAGCAAGGCAATGGGAGAGAGCGAGAGAGATTAGAGGTAGAGACAGAGAGAGGGTCCAAAAGAGTACACATAATTGCAACATGCACTTGCCACACGCCTTGTTGCACAGACAAATCCTTGTCTGGCCTTGCAACACACACACTCAGACAATTATTTCCATTCAATGCACATGAAATCAACCCTTAAAAGATATAAGGCTGCATCCGGGGGTGCATGCATGGAATGAAGAAGAAAAAAGTGCAGAGAAATGAGTGCAATAATTGAGATATGTATGGAAAGAGATCATAAGAAAAACTATATTATAATTTAATGGGCACACTAGCTAGTTTATAAAGAGAGAATCTTGTCTGGAAACTGAAACTGCATACGGTAATAAGGGATTTACATATAATTTGTAAATTCTTTGTAAATTATTTTTAAAATAAAAATCAGTTTTTCGAGTTAATAAAAGAACTCTGCAGAATAATATAGTTAAGCTTGGTTTACCTACATATTCTTTCTTCAGAATTTTTTTTAAGAACAACTCTCAATACCAGCTACCTATAAAAAAACAAGGATTACAACCCCAAGGTTTTTGATAGTCGTAAAAAATGGCAAGATCCTTTGAAAATTTCACAAACCATAAAAGCAAAAATAATAATAAACTGACATCGCCACTATTCCTGCTCATTCAGCCAGCGAACATCCCCATAACTCACTCAATCTGAGTCTCAATCTCAAATTGTATAGTCTCGCATTATCATGCATGCCACATACACATCACTTCAATCTCTTTCCTAGGTGTTATATGGTTTTTCCCGCTGAAAAGACATGGGTTTTTTTTTTTGAGTTGACTCATTATTCGTGCCCAAACCGGTTAGCACGCCCAAGGATAGAGACATAGAGAGTCAGGGGGCATTGTTTGCACTACAAAAGGCTTAAGGACCTTTGTTCCAGCCCAAAACTGACTTACTGATGGCGTTGCCAATGCGGCAAATCAACTGTCGAAGCTTGTCAGCAAGCTGAACTGAAGGATCAGAATCAGGATCAGGATCAGGAAAAAAAAAAACCTGCGCATTTGGCTATTGCGTCGTTATATCCAAATGCGCAGTAAAAACTCAAACTAGGGAGAGGGGAAAATTTGCGCAGCGTACGAAATTGATGTGACATTTGAATAAAGGACTCAGAAAAGGAAGAAAAAAAGGTAGTAGGGGGCACTACTTCAGATTGAGACGCAGAATAGATTGCGCGTCAATTGATCACAATCAGAGGCAGCAACAATTACAAACAATGGAGCGCAGTTTGTTCACCTTTATCAACTGTTTTTCCTACGCTTGCCACCTCAAGCGGCAAGAAGGCAATAAAAAACGAAAAAAATAAAAAAAAAATACAAATTTAAGCATTGTTGTGCTGCTGCTGCTCATAAAATGCGAATGCGACCATAAACTGCGCTAGGTGGCAACCCTAGCCAACGCGTCGTATGAGCAACGCGCTAAATTCGTTAAGGTCGCAAACTAATAAAAGTTTGTGCAGCGGAACTTTGGTCCGAAAAACAACAGCAGCAGCAAATGAAAACTATTTGGAAATTTTACAACTTCTTTTTTTTTCTTTTGGGCAAAGGTGCAACGTGCAACACGTCGTGTGTTTATTAGAAGCATTTGAGAAAGAAGAGAGAGAGTGCGCTGTAAATAAAATGCGCCAGTCCAGAAATCACAAATTGCAAGCAGTAAAAGGGGGAGAGAGAGAAGAGAGAGGGAAGTGACACATTTTGGTCTATAAAATATTCGAATGTTCGCAACGTGCTGCTTTTCCTACCCGATCCTCCTCCCCCTATCAGCTACGTCTGTCTGCACTGTGGCATAAAACGCAAGCACACGAAATTAAGCTATTCTACAGTTATGGTCTATAAGCTGCGTTCCTCTAGAGAGAGAGACTACAGAGAACTGACTCTCAGAGCATATTAAAGACTGTAATTGAGTTTATGTAGAGTTATACAGTTTGGAGGACCTGCAGATTTTGCTTTTAATGAGTAACAACCTTAGTTATGATCGTTCACTCAAGAAATCTTAAACTTATCTCATAATTCCCTTGCTGTTTAAGATGAGGATGAGGAACCTATGCAGAACTGTCTTTATTGTTCCGCCCTTTTCCATTTTCTTAAACATATTCCCCATCTTATATCAAGAAATTCCAGCACATTTAAATCGTTTGATATTTATAGTTATTCTCGCAAAACTTCACTTGCAATGTCTGAGAACTTTTTTTTTGCTTTTCAGGCGACTCACCCGACACACACAGTTAAGAGATTTATGTGCAGAAATTCAAAGAAAACGTACCTGCAAAAGAAAAGAGAGAGAGAAATTAATATCAATTAAATGTGAAGGTTTTTTCTTTTTCTTTATTTTTATTTTTATAGAAATTAAATTTTAATTACAGTGTTGCATGGGTCAGTCTAGAGAGGGTGCAACCACAAAACGTACATAAATTGGAGCAGGAACACGACGACGAGTGAAAGTTTTGCTGGAAAATCTGAGCAGCAGTTTTCCATTATAGCAGGTCGGATAAACAGTGAAAAGGATAGAGAGAGAGTGAGATAGGGGAAGAGTGGGAGTAGGGGCAACTGTCAGGCTTTGTCCGTGCAACGTACAGCGTCATAAATATCACATTTGTGGCAGACAAACACACACACCCGCACACACACACACACACACACGCCCGTCTGCGGCATTGTGTTTAGTGCTGCATACAGCGAGGCGTCTCGCATTTCTCCATTTTACGAGGTGCAAATAAAAAGTTTGCCATAAAAATGCCATAGACATGTGTAGAAAGGGAGAGAGAGAGAGAGTGAGAGAGAAAGGGAGAGCAAAAAGCAAACGGCGCATAAAACTGCAATGTCTGGCAAACAGGCAATCGGAAATGAAGTTGGAGACGGTCCGCAGACACCTCCTCTTGCCTCCCCTTCTTCCCTTAAAGTGCAACATTACTTTAATTAATTTGTTGCTGGGCCAAAGTTGCCACTTCATCATGCAACACGTCATGCACAGGTGCCATTTATAAAGCACTTTCACACACCTTCCCCCTTCCTGCCTGCCCGCCCTCATTCATGCTGCACTTGAGCTCCTGCTTCAAATTGTAATCCTGACAAAGCCAGCGCATTTATTATTGAACTTGCTACGTGCCACATCACAGCGTGCACTTGCAACAAATTATTATCGCCAGCGGCGTGGGCGTGGCACGTGCATATATCACACCAAGTATAACATATAGATAGATATATATATTGATATTGAAATTGATTCTTAGCTTGAGCTCAAGCATATTAAATAGCTGCGGCAAGCTAAATTGATATATGCGGAAAATTCAATGGAAAATTGCATATTGAGGTAAGAAAATAATAGAGTTAAGAATTGAGTTAAATTTCCTAAGCTTAAATACTCTGTATGTAGTAGAAACTAAAATTTAAGCTGCTCAAATTTCGTAATTATTTGTTTTTCCTTTTTCTTGTTGTTTTCCTCTTCAATTAGCCAAAAGTACTACACTAAACTAATTAGCAAAGTTTTATATCTTAAACCACAATTCAATTACATTTCGTTTACAGAGCTGATTAAAGAGAGCGCACCACACTTTTTTGAGAATCGCGTGGAGAGGCGACAACGATGACGTCGACGACGTCGATTACACTTTTGTGGTATATAAATCATGGAGCGGAAGTGAAGACAGCAAACAAACCAAGTCTGTCTGCCTTTCTCGCTCTCTCTCTCTACCTCTCTTTCTTCCCTCTTCCATGCACCTTAAAAAGTTGCTTGAACTGTATCGAATCGGTAAAAAGTTGTGCTTATCAGCGTCGCGACATCAGCAACACGACGCCCCCAATACAATGGAAGGAGGGGGAGAAAGAGAGCTAACAAGCAACGTTCATAAAGAAACCTCTTAGAAGTCCTGCACAGACAGGCAGAGAGAAAGGGAGAGCTGCTGCCCCCTTGGCGGACACAGGCCGTAAAGGTGACAATAACTTAACGAGCAATGAACCTACAACAAGCTCAAGTTCGAATCGTTGTTGCTGCCTCTGCTGCTGCTCTTGACGTTTGCTGACCGGCGACATGGCGCGCAAGGAAGTGCCACTAAATTGTTGCAGATAACAACAGCAGCAGCTACAACAGCAACAGCAACAGCAACAACAGCAACAACTCTGCAGCAGCAGCATGTGGTCGCGCAGACAAGAACTCAAACTGGTAAGTGACCCCTTCTACGCTTTTCTACACTGTGCAAAAGCGGTGAGTATTTTATGGAAGGTAAAAAAAACATTGCCACAAATATAACATTTCAAATTTATTTTTTAATTTTCCTACAAATTTATGATTTACATATATTTATCTGGAGATCTTTCGGCTCCTTTAAATTTAGTGCAACTTTATAAGAAATAATTTCTTGTAGAACAACTATTTCCGATACAAAGTACAAAAAGAAATCGAAGAAGACAACCTTGGTCATTGTATTGCTGTATTTTCCCTAGTGTCACTATAATTCCCAACCAGTTCGAGCAGCGTGAAGATGACAAGCGTCCTCGAAGTGCAAAAATGTTAGCGAGGTGAATGTTGAAGATTAATATTATTATTTAAACTATATCATATGAACTACACACATATTGTTTCTGTTATATTATTGCATGAAAGCTTTTGTATATTTTACCTTAATTTTTTAATATATTTATATAAAATTAAATTTTACACAATTATTTAAGTGCACACAGCTAAAATTTAATTATATTTTTAATTATATGTTTTACAAACTGCATTTCATAACAACTTTCTGCGCTCTCCCACACCTACAATCACCTACTTATTTTCTCTCTGTGTAGCTGTCATTCGCCTTGTATTGCCTGCCTGCCTGCTCGCCCGCCCGCCCAAGCATAACAAAATGTTGCTCGTTGTGCATTTTGATCAGTCGCATTTAACATGTGCGAAGCGAGTGTGTGTAAGTGTGTGTGTGTGCAGCAAACGCGTCAATTTTTGGCAGTTATTTCGTATTGAGTGCACACACACACACACACACTTACAGCACACACACCTTGTACAACGCTGCGTATGATAAATGGCAGTTGAACTACCTTTTGGATTTGCACGTGCAGCCAAGAAGAAAGCAGACAACGAACCCGCCAGCAACAGTAGGCGGATAAGAGAGAGAGAGAGAATGAGCCAAAAGGCGTGGCAGACAGACAGTGAGAGAGAGAGAGAGCAAGACAGACAGACACTCCTCTTTAAGCTGGCATACGAAATGAGCTGTTGAAATGGCAATTTAAGTGACTGTCAAGGAGCTGCTCAGAGCTGCAAACGGATAAAAGCACAACGCAGATAGATGTATAGATAAATAGATAAAGAGAGAGAGAGGGAGAGAGCGAGAGAAATACACAACAACTACTACTACTTTTTCTTTGGGCTGCCTGAGGGCAGCAAACAATTTGCACTCACTGTTGTGCGCGGTACGCAGTTTACAGTCTGTCGCGCGCCTTGTGCCTTGGCAGCTTTTCATTCATGATGGATGCATTCTCTCGCCCAGGCGACAAAAAACACATACTATACAAAGATACAAACGCGACAAGGTAAGAAATTAATGCATCAAAGCGTGCCAGACGAGACGCCTCTTGGCTGAAGTGGCAGCCAGAGAGGGGGAGGGAGGGAGGGAGCGAGGCAGCAGGAAGTGCTCGAGCGTAAGTAAAGCGTTTGGTTTGTCGCATCTTGCCCCCTCCCCCCACCCACACCCCTCTTAAAGTTAGCATGATAAATCGTTATTTAAATTCCATTTCAGTTTTACATATCAAATGCGGCTTGCATTAATTAATAACCACAAAAAGTTCCCAAAAAGAGGGAAATTATTAACAATATCATTAAAAAATGCCAACAAACTGCAGGGGGGAATAACACATTAAAATACTCAAAAAAAAAACCGGCGAGATTATTAATAATAATGAAAATAAGCAACACTTTTTTTTCTAGCGTTTTTTCTGGTGTTTTTTAGCCAATTTTTTGGCTATCATTAATTTTGGCTGCTTTTCTTCCCATTTTTTTTTTTGACAGTTGAGAAAATTTAACAACAATGCCTGCGTTTTTCATTTCTTTTTGGTTTTTTTTTTCATCTTCATTTACATGTTGTTGCTTGCCACAAACGTTGCAAGCCGCAAGTGTATGCCACATGACGTCACCGATTCATTAATCACACGCAAATGAAAGAGGAAAAGAGACAGGGCAGGGTATCACACAACGCAGCTGCAGCAAACAGCAGCCTCCTCATGCTCATCCTCATCATCTTCATCATCATCATTATTATTATCATCAACGTCATTAATCGTACTCTCACTTTCCTACTTTTTGTGCCACAGGCAGGCGGCAATTAAAGACCCCGTTGAACGCTTTTAATTTTAAGATAAAAGACAAAAAAAAATACGTAATAAAAAATGGCAAAATGCAGCTTGCAATTTTTCATTAAGCAAAAATTAAAAAATGCTGATGACGCTACGCAAAGGAAAGAGAGGAAGAGAATAGGGAGAAGTGGAAGAGAGAGCAGAAGACAGGCTATGGTAGCCAAAGAAAGAGGCAAAAAAAAATTGCTCTAGTTGGGTAGTTTACAACCAACGCATACCCTGTAAAAGCAGACACAAAGCTAGTAAACTTGCCCAACTGCAGCAACATTGCAAAAAGCAGGCATATGACAACTTTTTGGTTATACAACTAGCACATACCCCGTAATAACATGTTTCCAACTAACAGACAGTCATATTTATATTATAAATTTATAAAATATTATATAATATAAAATTAATTATAGCACACTTCTTTACGTCTGTCTACCAGTCAGCCATACCCCACAGTGCATTAGCTACAGGGTATGCGCTGTGCAGCAGCAAAAAACTCGACATTAATCATTACAAGCTGCAGACAAAGCGCTGCGAAATTGTCGCACATGTGTGTGTGTCTGTGTGAGTGTGTGTATGCGTGTGTGTGTGTGTTGGTCGAGTGGCTTTTCATCCTCCATTTGTTAGCTGCCAGTGATGCACCAAAAAAAACAGCAAAACATGCAACATGCAACAAGACAAATGCCACATAATGACCTCCATGTAAATTAACAAGCAGGCAGACAGAGGAAAATGCTGGGAAAAACCCGCCGAAAACAAATCAGGGGTATTTCCCCACACAAGAGACACAGGAAGAGAGAAAGAGAGAGAGTGAGAAAGAGAGGGAGTGAGTGAGCAGCGCCTAGAACACATGTTAAGCGCCATAAAGTATGCTATAAAAGCACAAAGGTCGACAGCAAAGGCAGCCGCAGAGGGGGCAGGAAAGAGTAGGGGCAGCTAAGCCCGCACGTCATTAGCCGCCCCCCTAACATTAGTCATGGGCGTAGAAACTTGCTCAATTTACAAACACGTGCAAAAAAAAGCGCAGGCAGACAGACACGGGCTGCAAAGGACATTAAACCCAAGCACAGGCTGCAAAGAGAGAGGGAGAGCGAGAGAGAGAGTAAGAGAGAGAGAGCTGCAGCTGTAGGGATCGAGAGCCTGCGCAGGCGCCTCGCATAGGCCAAAAGCTTTTCGTGCCGCCTTTCTCTCTCTAATGACCATGGCCGTGACAATGAGAGACGCGTGTCCATGGCCCTGAAAACTCAACTCAACTTCACCTCAGCCCCCTCCCCTTTACCTCCCCGCCCTGCCTCCTACGCAACTACTCGGCAGACATGCGGCGGCTTGCGGCGTCCTTGCACTTGGCCTTTGCGTAGGCGCGTCTTCTCCTCTCCCCCCCCCCTCACCTTTTTTATGTTTATGTTGCGTTCAAACATTTTTGGGTTGCGTAAAATGTTAATAAACTGCGACAGGCGCAGAGGCGTAGTGCGGGAGGGATGGTAGGGACTGCCTTTGGGTAAGCTGCCTATAAGTCTTTGGAGCATTTGTCGGGTGCTTTGACCTTGCGACACTCTGCACACACCTCCCCTCCCCAGCCCATGATCTGGCAGGCGCCTCCGCTGGGAGGCATTTGGCAAATGTGCCCCCTTCCTTGCGCTATATAATATATATATTATTCAAGGCATTCTCTTTGCTATATGCGTGGGAAAAACAGCTATGCTTATGTTGTAGGGGGGACGAGTTGAGGGGTTTCGGGGGAGAAGAGACAAACGTTAAGCTTTAAATGAACATTTTATGGCATGTTCCATGCTGCTAGACACAATTTAATATGAGAAAGGTGTCTGAACCTGAGCAGGATAAATTGGTCGTCGAAAAGGAAAAATAGAAGAAAAAACCGAAAATAAAATAGAAATAGAAATTCCCTCTTAGTCGAAGTTGCACGTTCCATTCTCTCCCCCTCTTCCTCCCTTTGCTTTATTATTTGTTTTTATCTCTTTTGCGGTTTTTTCTTTTTTTTTTTTTGTTTAAACGAAATTTGAATGCGAGTTCAAGAGGCTTTTGACATGAAATTGATTGGCATATTGGGAGAGATTTTTATTTTGAAAGAGTTTGGGCACATTTTTTATGCTGTGCATTCAATTAAAGCGTGTGTTGGAGTGTATTTTGCACATTGGCAGTTTTATATTCTTGCTTAGCCTGGACTTAGACTTATAATTATCAGGCGTAGTTTTCTTTACTTTATTTTCCTTTATATGATATATGGATACCAAAACCAGACTTCATACTTTCATAACTCATTCAAAAATTATACGATTTTCATTTGGAAACTCATTTTCTGTTTATTTAACCACTGGATATATTGCTCATTAAAAATTTCAATATTAGAATTTTAGCAAAATTTTCAAATTTTTTTGAAATTCAAAAACTTTATTTTTTCCCCTAAATAAATTAAACTACTCATAAATAGCATAAAAATGTTTTTAAAAACCATTTTCCAGGTGAGTTCTCAAGGATAACTCAAATTTTTCACATATTTTCAACTACATCCCAACTGCTTACAGGGTATACATACGTAGAGCATATGCTGCAGCTACAGAGTATAACTGTTAGCATATTTAATACAATTCGCCATGATTTAGTTTAGTTTCTTCTTTCTTGTGCAGCAGCAGCAGGTGCGTCTTCGGGTCACTGGCTGAACCGAAACCAGAGAGCAAAGCATGGGAAAATTCTGTGCGTGTGTGTGGAAAAGCGGTCAATGCACAGTGGGCAGCTGCTGGCAAATATTTATGCAAAACTTTATTGCCTAATTGGCAACTTTGTAGACGAAAGAAAAGAAAAAGAAACGCAAATTGAAAAGCAAAGGATGCATTGCTCAGGCTGAAACTGAATCCGATGATGCTGCTGATGCTCATCCTCGAGAGCGTGTAGCCTCATAATGGCAGTAATAAAATGAGCTTAAAGCGCATTATAGCGCCAGTCTCTGTCCCTACACTCCCCTTCCCTATCCTAACCATGCTATAATGGCGCCAACTTGTTCCCTCTTTCATTTTATGGCCAGAAATTGGTAATTTCGTGCATCGATGGCAGACGCGGCGTATAAGGACGAAAGCAGAAAGAAGAGAAAAGAGAGAGAAGGAGAGAGGGAGAAAAGAGAGAAGAGGAGCATAGCTGAGGCAGCTCGGGGCGGGCCAAAGGCGACGCATACAAATTGTCCATAAAAGACATTGCATTGGATCAAAGCAGTTTTCTATTATCGTTGGATTATGCGACATCATAAGGAAGACACCGCGACAGATCTGCACACACACTCACTGTGGGTGTGACAGTATGTGTGATGTCTTGTGTTGATTAGAAGCTCAGCTAAGGCAGTATTACAGTCCATTAGATGCACATTGTGTGCGAGCGAGAGAGAGAGAAATATAGAGAAGGAGACAGGCAGCTGCACTCACACGAAACGACATCAAATTAGTTAAACAGACTGTAAGAATCACTATATAGCTAGTCGCCATATATCTAATATGATTTCATTAAGATTAATACTCAAACGAAACGTGTCGAAGCGACCAAGTGTTTGCAAACTATCGATAAACGATATGGGGTGTAATCTAATAGTAAATACATTTGTATTTAGGTTGAAATTTAGGCAAACTTCAGTTGAAGTTGGGGAAATTGTTTATACTGCTCAGGAAACTATAGATATTTTCAAATTTTAAATAATCCTAATTTTAAATATCGGTAATTCTTTAAGATTTTAATTTGTATGTGGAAGTTTTATTCTTTCTCAGGCGTTTCTTACCTATTTTCAGGCTTTGAGCTTTTTATGGCTATTATTTATTATAATACCTTAGCTAGATCTTTCTTTTTCTATAGTATTAGAAGTTTTTGCTACATATGATGCCCCCAAAGCACGTTTCAATCCCTTGTTGCAGCAGCTGCTCATTTGAGCAGAGTCTCATTTCTTTTGCTTTCTCTCTCAGTCACTTCCTTTCTTTCTCTCTCGCTCTCCAGCTCTCACTCTCATTTTCTCGCTCTGTGTGTTGCTTATTTATGACTCTCACATTTTGCAAATGGCATTTCGTTTTATGATAAATGATTGGTTATAATTAAAGTGGCTCGCTCTGCGGTTTTTGGCCCTGCAGCAAGCAATATGCAAGCGAGTCCTTTGGCTGCTGCTGCTGCTGCAGCGCAATGACCTCAGCAGCAGAATGCGAAAGAGACGGAGAGAGAGAGTGCGAGTGAGAGCGAGTACAGAAAGTTAATAATGTGCAGCAGGCGTCACTGCTGCTGCTGCTGCTACTGCTGCCAGCCGTGTGTCCTGCTGTCCTGTTCTGTAGACTGTTTTCTCTCCTACGGCTGAATGACTTTTGCCAAGTGCCTGCGGGCTGTGCGGGCTTCCTGTCCAGGCCAGCTGGAAATGAGCGCCAAAAAAAAAAAAAAGAAAACAACACACACAAAAAGCGCAAAAGAAAACGAAAATAATAAAAATTGAAAATTGCGCTCTCCCCGTATAGAGGCAGTTATTTACAGCTGCTGCTTGCAAGGACCTTGCAGACAAGAGAACTTTATGCTTTAATTGGAATTTTTATAGTTTTATTTATAGTAATGCGAGAGAAAGAAAGACAAACAGAAAGGAAGCAAGATGCATGGGCGTACACAGAAATATTTTTAATTTTATGTAAACTCTACAAATTAAGCAATTTATTTTCATTAATGCCAAAATTTGGTAGCCCTAGCTCTGATAATAATTGAGATCTATACTATGTTCAATTTTATTTAGTTAAATTTCTATTATTTTATGATAATCCGAACATTTTTGGAATTACCCTACAATGTCTTAATCAATAACAACAGGAAAAATAAACAATTTTTCTGGAAATAAAAGCTTATATATTCATAAAACCTCTATACATATATACACTTAGACTTATCCGAGATAATTCAGCACAAGTTCGACCTGAATGAGAACTTTACATAGGGTAGAGAAATAATAAAAATGATTTTAACCCCCTTAATTAATGTCGACACCCACAACAAGACGGAAAGAAATAAAAAAAAAATTAAAATAAACTTGTGCGAAAAATGTGTACAATAAATTTCAATACGCACAGTTGAAAATTAGAATCGCGCCTCTGTCGCCTTCCTCCACTCATCGCAGCATCCCTCACGCATCTGGCAACCCTGCATTGTGAAACCGAACGAACGAGCATATGTTGACACAACAGACTAGAGAGCAACAATAATTAAAAAGAAAAAAGAGGCATAACAAACACACAATGTTGCGAGGAATGAAACAACGAAACAGAAACAGAAACCGATATAAATCAAAGTCAAGTGAACAACAGAAACATTAAACTAAAATGTGCTACTTAAATGTGCCACAACACGAGAGCGACAGAGGAGACATGAAACTATACTATATACGTTATACGATACTATTACTATGCGATACTTGGGTATGCCAACTTGCCTTGAATCGAAAAATTATTTGCACATTTATCAGATTTATTGTTTACAGACTTTGCTTTTGTTGTTGTTGCAGTTTCTCCTAATAGACAACTGGGGGCGATACATTAACAACATACATAGATATGTGTAGTAGGTGTCTCTCGTCTAGAGTTTTTGAGGGTGGCTAATGACAAAAACTCAGTCAGTACAGTCGGCAGCAGATTATGTCATCGGAGGCGGGCGCAAATGTTTTAATTAAAATGTTCGACAAACCTAACATGCATAAAGTAACATAAATCTCTTGAGATTGTCATTTACGAGTTTATTGCAACAATTAACACAATATTCGCAGCAATCGATTCGCAACGTAAAGTGCTGTGTACACACTGAAAATTATCGATAACTGTGCACGTAGCACTCTGAAATTGTGCATGGGGGAATACAAAATAAAAACGTAAAGACGGCAAGATTGATGGAAATTTTTTAAGACAACTATCGTTATACTAACGTATAGAAACAAAAGGTAATACAATTTTAGGACTTTCGAAATATTTAGAAATTTTTTTAGCAACATAATTCCTCAATAAATATCGTTGATATTTTGTAAAGAAAAAGAAAAACATTTTAAATAATCGTAAAAAATTAAAGAACGTTTTAAGATTGCAAGAAACTTTATCTTTTTTGATCTTTTATTTATATTTCCATATAAAATACTTTTCCCATATAGAAAACTGTCAAAGGTTTTTTAAACTATCGTTTATCGATAGTTATTATACTACATATTCATGAAAAATCATTATCAACATGTTTCGCAAGACAATTGTTTAATTTAGCTGCCATTTTGCCCATCGTATAACGATTAAGATATATGATATATACCGATCTCTTGAGTAAAGAGTAGCTCGCACAAGTAGCTTGGCACAGATGGGCCTACTCAGAGCTCACGAGCTGCTGCCGTATTGGGTCATTAGCAGCACAATAACTGACAGATCATCATCATGATCAGTACGATCATTATCATTGTCTCAGTTGCTTGTTGAACACTTGGGAGCGCTGTCAAACAGTTGACACTCGAGCAGATGCGACTGTGCTACATGATGATGATGTTGCTGATGATGATGATGTTGCTGACGATGCTGATGATGATTACTGCTCATCAGCGCCGCAATGGAAACAAACTTACAGCGAACATTATGTCAGTCAAGCTGTCATCCAATAAGACGACGACTGCGATGTACGACGCGACGCGACTCTGCGAATCGTCTGTGAGTCAAGCTTCAATTGCATTGCAAAGTTTGTTGATCTGTCGCCGCTCGAGTTGCCGGCAAATACGTACAAAAAAAAAACAGAAAATAAAAATATTACCCAAAATTTCATAGTATTATAAATCTAAATTCAACTCGAGTTGCCTCCACTCTTCGGCAACGTGCAACGTGAGGCTAATTTCACTTGCAACCAAATGAAGCGTTAACTTGAAAAATTGCAACCGTTGCGGTTCACTGGGATTCACAACACACAAACAACAGCTGCAACAATGCAACATTAATTTACTTGTCTGTCGGAGAGCCAAACCTTAAAAATTTTCAATTAACTTTTAGCAAAAAAAAAAAAAAAAAAAAAAAAAAAAAAAAAAAACGAAATCGACATCAAAAATTGCAAAAAGAAATGCAAAAGTTTATTACAAAATTCGAGTTTTGCAAACTATTTAAAAAAAAAAAGTAATATATGATATAGGGGCGAAATTTAGTGCCTGCCATTAGCCGTTTTTTTTAATGCCTATCGATATGTATCGATAAAAAAAATGCAAAACAAAGCGTCGCTTTGTTTCTTAAGCGTTTAGAAAGAGTTGAGAGCAGTAGACAGGCCGGAGATATAGGGGGGGATTTCTTTTATGGGTACTCAGCACACTCAAGCTGAGTAGACGCATTAAATCGAAATTAAATCATAAAAAACAATTGCCAGACGAGGCTTTATTTATTTATTTTTTTTTTCAATTTCAATTTTGTATTGTGGGTGTGGAAGCGCGTCAGATGATTTGCAATTGAGAGAGCAAAAGAATAACGATAGCGACTGCAAGATACCTTAACTAGAATTGCATGTAACTTGAGTATTTCACAGTATAATGCAAATTGTTTATGCATTTTTTTTCTGTTACTTTTCCAGCTTGAGCCTCACAAAATTTCAGCAAATAAAAGTTTATATTTTGCATAAAAAAGTTATAAATAAAGTTTTAAGCATAAACTTTGATTTTATGTTTGGGTTTCTTTTTATAAAAATATTTTGAATTTTCTCAGATTTTTTTTTAGTTCTAAAACTTTATAAATTGCTTAGATATTTAAAAAATAGAATAGAATAAACAAGCTCAATTTGCATAAAATATAATAAAGCAAAATCGCGTTGATTTTATAACGCGCTTTTGTTGAGTTTCGTTGTTGTTGAGGATTTTTATATTATTTATTTTTTATTTATGTATTTTTTGTTGTAGCCCATTGTAAACAAATGCTTAATTGTTGCTGTTAATGCTGCTGCTGCTGCTGGCACAATGCAAATTACGCTTCACGCTTGGCGTGTGGGTTGTATGCGAAAGTGTTTTTGTTATTGTTGCAGTGATTTTTTTTCTTTTTTTTTAGGTTAAACAAGTACATTATTTTTTGTTGTGCGTGTGTGTGTGTGTGTGTATTGAGCGCTCGTTAACAACAAAAGTCAATGCATTTTTAATTTGTTTAATGCGCGCGGCGCATTTGTCGTTACAATTAGCGCGCCCAAAAGGTGCAGAATGGTGTGTGTGTGTGTGTGTGTGTGTGTGTAGCTCAGGTGTGTGCCTGTGTGTGTGTGTGTGTGCCAGTCCGTCAGCCTGCGGCTAATAATCTGAACAAGCCCCACAAAACAAAAGTTCAACAACATTTCAATGTCATTTCGAAGGATCCTGCTGTCTCTCTATCTAATCTCTCTTGCAGGCAGACCCTACCCTCCCCCTCGCTGCCTGTCAGTCACCCTGTACACCTACACAACAACAACAAGAACAACAGGGTGTAGTGAAAATTGAAATTAAATTTTTGGCCTCACAAAATGCCATTCAAAATTGTTTGCCTTCTGTTTTGAGCTGCAAAAAGGACACATAAGTGCGGTGCAATGACCTGACAAAAACAAATGTGTTTTTCGAGCTTGTGTATAGAGTGTGTGTTGGTGTGTGTATTGCTTTTATGTGTGTATGTGTGTGTTTGTTGTGTGTGTTTGTTGTGTGTGTTTGCTGCTGCTTTGGGCTAATTTTAATTAAGCACAAGAAAACAAGAGGCAAACAATGTCTGAGCTGTCGGAGCTTGCCACTAGCCTGACTCTCTCCCTCTCCCTTACTCTCTCTACCTGCCTCTCTCTCTCACTCTGCTGCTGCTGCTGTTTGTGGCACGCACATAATTATTCATCTCTCTCTCTCCCTCTCTCTCAAGCCACTTGTGCAAATTTTCTTGCGGTTTGTTTGCAATTTGCACGGAGCGCGCGCTCGCAAGATGCAAAAATTGAAATAAATGACAATGTTGCCCCCTTCCCACCCACAGCCTCTCTTTGTCTGGCTGCAACTGCTGCAAATGTTGTTGGCAACATGTTGCCATGACAATGGACTCGGCTCGTAGCGCCGCTGTCTGCTGCAGGCGGCGGCAGCGTCGGCAACGTCGGTCATGTCTACCACAATGCACATCAAATGCTTAAATGACACAACAAACAACAATGTCGATTACAACAACAACAACAACAACGTGTGACAATGCAACATGGCTGAGGAAGATGGGAAGCAGGCTGGGCGAGGGGCGCCACGACAGTTACAATAAATGTCATGTTAAAGGCAGTCGACCAAAGTCAACGCACATCATTTCCAGCTGCCAGCCATGCCTGCACTTCCTCTCCCACTCTTCCCCCCCCCCCCCTTGCTTTATACACTCAACAAGCTGCCAGTCTGCCAGACTCTTCCAGACAAGTCTGCCAGAGAGAGAGAGAGGGAGAGAGAGAGGGAGACCCTAGACGATGCCACTCAACACTCACAACTGGCAAACATGGCCCACAGTCATATTTACCTGTGTAGCTCCCGCTCACTCTCTTTTCTCCCTATCTCCCTCCCTCTGCATCATTCTCCCACTTCTCCCACTGTGTGTGTGGGCGTGGCTAGTGCAGAACTTTAGCATAAGCCGCAAAATGCTTTAAATTTGCACAGCTTGTTTGAAAGTTAAATGCAAATAAGTTGGCAGGCCGCCTTCAGACCAGGCCAGGGTTGCCATATGCATGCGTTATAGATAATAAATTTAATTTTCTAATAATATAATATAATATATGCTCTTTTAAAACGTTTTAAAATATTTTTTCTTAAATTTCTACAAACAAACTTACAATTTTATTTCTATCGCATTATTTGCATGCATTTCTTATAAAAACTTAATTTTCTAATCTTCAATTTGGTATTTCTTCTTTTTAGAAGATTTCCTATTATTCCTATTTCCTATTAATTTCACACATATCTCTCTTCTGCAGTTCTCTGCACTTGCTTCCAGCTTCAAGCCTTGCGGGTTTAATAAACTTTCAATTTATTTGTAAAATATTCAAATCGCTGAAGCGTTGGCCCCCTTAACTGTCACTGCACACTATGAGTGATATTGGGCTATAAAGCACAACGTGCCAGACCAAGTAACATGAGCCCAACACACACACACACAGAGACCCCTCTCTAGCAATCCTACGTAGATGCATAAATATCTTTACAGTCTGCCTGAGTGCATTTTTTTTTTTGGAATTGCATAAATTATTCTCGGCCTGGCGCCTGCCTACGAGACGCATTTTTGCATGTGGCCGCCATATTCTGCCACATGCCACGCCCACAGTGGGGCAATACAGTGGGCTGCTGGTGCTGACATTTTGGGCGCAATCAATCTCCAGAGCTGTCAGCAACTCTGGTAGTGTAGTGTCAACTCTAACGTGCAAAATATACAGTGACCCCAACAGCACGAGACTGTACTTTATTCTATAGCCTACAGTGACCACGCCCCTTAAAAAAAAAAAAAAAAAAAAAAAAATAAAAAAATAGCACAGAATAAAAATACTCAAGAAACTAAACTGTATGACAGCATTGTTTAAACAATTTTTTAAATTATTTAAGCAACGCGCCATAATTGATCAAATTTCGTTTTGCTTAGCGCTATCTCTGTCTTCCTATCTGCCTCTCTTTCTACCCATGCATTTGCTACACATGTGTTCCGTTGCACATGCTCATCAATCATTTATAAAACTTATTTTCTTCTTTAAAGTTCACACATTCACAAAGATTGATTGGCCCAAAAGAGAAATTCACAGAACTCGCGAGAAACGTGAGAAATATTGCAGAAATCTTAAAGCAATTCTTAGTAAACTTTGCTAGTTTAAAGCAAAAGGTTTATTTTAAGCTATACCAAAATTTCATAAGAATAAACCCATTTGTACATATAATAATTAAATTATTTCCGTTTTCCTGTTGAATTCCCCGAACAATTATTGAGTTTATTAAATTTACCAACTCCCCAAAAAAACACGTTTTTTAATCCCATATACCAGTCTATATCCAATATGCAAATGTCTCGCGATCTTTCATTGTGAATCATCCCAAAAATTCTAAGCGTTCTCTCCACCCCAAAGAGAAACGTCAAACAATTAGCAGATGTACCGAAATTGAAGCGAAGCGTTATAAATGATGAAACACGTCTCTGGCAACAACTACCCAACATTTTTACGGAATCTGAATCGGAATCATTGTTAATTATAATTATAGCTGATTAAAACTCGCGGAAAAAAAAATAGAAATGTTGACAGCTGAAGAGACCCTATCCCAAAAAGGGATACTCGAATACGATGACGATGGTGAGGTTGCTTGGGATTATAAAAATCAACGATGCGGCTTAAGAGCAACCCTTTCAAAAGAGACGAGATCCCGAAACGAGACCGAGACGAGACGCCAATTGTTGAATGATTAACAAGTTGACTTGTCTTAATTAGCAGGGGGTTGAGGGGGAAATAAAGTCAGAACCGGTTTGATTACGTTCCTAATCCGTTGGGCAAACACAGAATATGCCACGGTTATTATTATCATAGCCAGAGGAGTTAAGGATATTCGCGCAGCGCCGCTGCAATCAGTGCAATTGCCAAACGACCCACCCCTCCCCCCCTTTTCGTTGTTATTCCAAAAGTTTTAATGGCAAAAATTCTCGAGGTTTTTGCTGCCTTGTCCAAAAAACTTTGAATTGCGCAAAGTTTTTTCTTTTAAAGCTTTAAGAACTTGTCTATGTCTGCTGCTTCTTCTACCACTTCTCGTTTTCTGGCCAAAAAAAAAGAATCCTAGACAGTCAGTCATGGCAGGTTTATACAAATTTAATACGCCAACGCTTCAGCTACGGATTGAGTTCCAGCTCCCTGTCTGGTCTGGGGCGATTGCATGGCATTTTGAATGGCATTAAATATTTATAAATTCAATACAAAATGCAATTCGAAATGCATGCCAAGTGCCAAGGCAGACTGCCAAAAATGGGTGAGTAAGTGAGGGAGAGCGAGAGCGAGTGTGTGTGGGAGCGAATAAGCAAGAGAAAAAATTGAATTGTAAACATTTTAAAAGCTTCGCTGCAGCAGACAAAAGCGAAGAGCAGCTGGAGCAGCTGGAGAATTGCTGCGTGCAGACAGCACATGTACATAAGTTGGCCAGGGGATTCAAGTGCAGATACAGCTGCAGATACAGATACAAATACAGATACAGCTTGAGATACAGCTACATATGGCAGCGTAAACACAGCGACAGGTAGCCGCAAACATTTTGCCATTGTTATGCTGGCGCTTGCCCTCTCCTTCTCTCCCTGTAGTGCAATTGTTGCCACATCCTGTTGGAGAGAGAGGGAACCTGGCACAGGGTTGCCGCCTCTGCTACATTTTCATAAAATATTCAAAGTAAACTCCAAGGATTTTCATGTCGAATCTCTCTTATCTTCATGCAAACACATATGAGAGCTGTCTGCCTCTTTCTGCTTTTCTTAAAATAAAAAAAATAAAAAAAAAAAAAAACTTTGCATGTGGTCTCCCTCTGTCTCCAGCTAATTGTCACCACTTGTGTGGTCGCATAAGTTTCGCTCGGTTCAATAGCCGCCACTTTTGAATACTGTATACAATGCGGGACATGTCAATAGGGATAACTCAAAGCGTAAGCATAAAATATCAAAACAAGAAACACTTGACAACAGACGAAACCATAAGAAATAAAAAATCTGCCTACATAAGCAACAAAAAGTGTAAACAGAAATCTAAAACGATTTCGAGTGTTGTGCACAACACGAACTGCAAATACTCTTACAGTAATTATATGGAATCGCATTGTAATTAAAGTACTAACCAAACTAAAATGCAAACTTTTATAATATCCGAAAGTCTCTTCTTTCCTCCTCACTCATTATTATCTCATTATCTGTTTTTAGCTAACCAAGTGCATCTTCCCACATATCACACATGCATGTGACACCTAAACAAAAAGAAAACCAAAACAAAAGAAAAACTTCTGCTCGTGCAGCGCAAACAATTTTCTTGCACACCCTACTCTTTCTGCCTCTCTCTCTCTCACACTGTGTTTTTTCCTAAGAATTTTGTCATTTTCTTTAGCAACAAAACAACAACACAGCTGGAAATTATCTAAACTTTGCGCTATGCAAACAATGCAGCGGTTAGTACAGACAATTTAGCTTTTTTCCCGTCAAATTTGGTTTTTATTAAAGATCAAGTGCGGAAAAAATTTATGAAACATGCAGGAAGCATATATTTTAAATATTTTTAAAAGGAATTAAGTATTTTTTAGATATTTTGTTTTTATAAACAAGTTTTTAAGATATTGAAATTTTTTCTTTTTTATAGTTTTCCGCTAAAACCCTTTTTGTTCATAATACTAGACAACACTGTTCATAACACATAACGTAATATATCGCATAATCTACTGCTGCCACAGCCTCACTTTCCACTCCCCTACCCCCTACCCGCTTCACTCATCAATTGCCATGCCCTGCCCCAAGAGCGTATCCAATTGCCAGTTTGCCAAGTCAGGCAGTTTCTCTCTCTTTATCCAGACATCGTTTATCGCCATCGTCGTCGTCGACGTACATATGTGTAAGTTGTTCCAAGAACTGGCAGAAACCCGGGCCATTTGTGAATGAATGAGTGAGTAACAAAGTGAGTGTATGTGTGAATTGTGAATGAATGTTTACATACACAGTGGGAAAGAAGAGGGGAGTAGCAGGCGGGTTAAATAGCTAAAGTCAGCGCATTCAAAACTCGCTGATTAATGCGAATATGCGCGCGAAATTAACTATTTCTACGTATTCGATTAGATGCCCCCACCCTCCCAAGTTCCACTCATTATATGGGAACATATAATCCCCCTCTGGCGATTTGCATATGCGATTTTTATGGCTATAACTTACCTTAACTTGATAAGAATTCAAACGCGTCTTTGGCAGCAAATTGAACGATGAGAAATCCACGCGACGTGAGAAGATGCCATTGCAACCAGATGTCGAGCTGGAAAATAGAAGAAATTGCAATTTTGAGAAAATTGTGGAAATACTTTGCATAGAATTGTGAATGTGATGTGGGATTTGATTAGCTAGATACTCTGCAAAATTGTAAGATAAAATTGACCATAATTATATCAAAAATAATTGGATTACCTTGGAAGCGGTCATTTTCTCTGTGGTTTGACCCCAATATTAATTCTGCATTTAAATATTAGAAATCTAACATTTTAAAAAATTTTGACCTTCCATGTTGTCCCTTTTCCAGACTTTTAGGCCTCTAGAGAACTCTGTAAGATCTTCCAAAACCCATAACTTTGTTAAAATACATCAGATTTCTATGGCAGATGGCAATTTCATCATAATTTACATCCTAGATTAATTCTTAAATTTTTTTTAAAAAATTTTGAACTACCTTTGCTGCATTTTCTTATCTTCTCCAAGACTTCAGAGACACATAGCTACCAAAAAGTTCAAAAAATCTTGAATAGAATTTACTCATATTATAATATCATTAACAATGGCACTGACAATGCGTTAAAAATGCATTAACAATGCATTTTTTAGGTATTTATCAATAATGACTCATTATAGTTTTATCAGAGCATTGCAAATGTCTTAACAATGCGTTAAGAATGCATTAGTTATGCATTATTGGCTCAGTTTGCATATGCATACCCTACACCAGAGTAACATACTGGGTATGTTAGTGCTCTCAATAAATACGTATTGCATTTATTATGACAGGCAGCTACAGCTCATCTTCCTCCTACTCCTCCTCCAACTACCTCATTGAATTTTCATATCGAATTGTGACAGCTGACAAGAACCCAAAAACGGAAATTGCATGTGCAACGCACACAACAATAGTGACGTCTCCAGCAGATAAAGATTTCCTTTTTGCCAGCAAAAAACACGTAGCAGCAGAGTTTCACTCTAGCCATCCCCCAACTAATATAAAACTGTACTATATATATTTTATTACGTGACTTTTCTATATTCGTAGCCAGGCGGCAGCTGTCAAGCCACAAGAGTGACCTAATCGAAAAAGGAAATACCTATCTTAGTATATTATTGTATATAGAGTATGCAAATTGCAAACCTCTCTACGTTGTACTGACGTCATTGGGGTATTGGAATATTGAAAGAAATATATATGTATATACACATATGTTATAATCTTAACGCCTGCAAAAAAGCCTAATAAAAGTTTTATAAATTTCAAAAGCAACTTAAAGCTCTTTGTGCTTTGTCACGGACGGTTGAAGCATTTTTCTGTGTTTAATACCCGAGCAAATAAAGTTATCAACAATTCTCAATAAAAAGCAAATAATACAACAAAAATTGTGTGCAAAAATAAAACAAGAAAACCGAAAAAGAAGGAGACAAACAAAGAAAGAGAGAGATACGCGAAATGCAAAAAAATGTCGACAGCAAAACAAACGAATTTTTTGTTGCCTTTTGTTTTATTGTTGTCTCGGTCTGACCTTGACATTGAATAGATTAAAATTAATTGTTTAAACAATAACAACGATTTTTATGTGTTATCTTTCGAGTAGTCCAAGCTGCGCTTTCCATAGGGGAGAGAGCGAGAGCGAGAGATCTGGCGCGATCTTTTTCTCCCCGCTGCCGCTTATCGAATTAGCGCAATAATAATTAAGGTGACTATTTTTAAAAACTCAACCTCAAGTGTTGTGAACAACACACTCTCTCTGTCGCACACACTCGCACGTGCAGGCATATCTCTCTCTTTCTCTATCTCTCTCTCTCTGTGAACAGCTCAAAACAAACAACTTTGAGGGCTTTTCTACTTAGTCAGCAATTTTAGTTTGACTTGACTTTTTCTACTTTATAGGCGAGCTGAGATTAAAGAGGTATAGTAAGCTACATAGAAAGATATAAGGGATTACAATCGACTAATTTTAATAAGCTAACGATATTTTATCATTTAAAATTAATCAATTATATTTCTTATACTGATACTACTGATACTATCTTTAAAAGATACTATATTTCTATAAATTATCAGGCTGAAGATTGTAGGGTATTTTCCTGTACAGCACTGTAAACTATATATCTGTTAAGATTAGTCAGTTCTGTTTTCTTTTTTCCTTAACTTATATTTTATTACACTTTTTCGCCTTTTTTTATTTATTTTTTTTATTTACACCTTGTCTCGAGAGTCGCGATTATATAACATAAACAAAGTCGTGCAAAAATAAAATGAGGTATATAAATAAACCAGGTAAGAAAAGAGGGGAAGGGAAAGAGACAGAGAGAGAGAGAGTAGAATAAACAGCAGACCGTCTGTCTACGTGCCGCCAACCACCTCAACCCCTTTCTTTCCTTCTCTCTCTCTCTCTCTCTCTCTGGATTCGTTCATACGATCGACCGATCGCCTCATCGGCCCCCAAAGTGGAAGGAGAAGAAGAAGAAGACGTAGAATTAGTCATATGCGCTCACGCTTATCAAGAAAATGAGGCGAAATTGTAATTTATATATTTTTAACCAAGTACACAATTAAGTGAGAAATATTACTGGAAGTTTTGCTAATAAAAAGATTTAAAAATGTTTGACCTTTTTGCTGGGTAAAAACCTTTGACTAGCCCAAAGGCAGATATGGTTTTTATTTTTTTACTATTGTTTAACTTGGCCACTGCAACTGACCTGTTTGCCCTTTATGGGGGAAGGGTGCCACGCCCCATTCGAGATTCAAAGAGCGTGCGAAAGCCTAGCAAAACTGTTTCGACTGTTGATATTTCAAGTGGCTTTTCAAATATATATGCATTTATTATTATTTTAGTTTATTATTCTAATCGGATTTGTTTTTCAATTTGATGAAGTATTTCCAATTAACTTGCCTAATTACACTATAATTAATTTGTAAAAAAAAACCTAGTTTATTTTTCTATATTTAATTGTTTTGTAATTTTAATCCGTATTTTGTTTCAATTATGCTAATTTATTTTGCACTATTTTTGATATATATTGAAGAGTATCTAAGCTATATTTTGTGATATTTATTTTGAATTTATTAACATGCAGCTGCTGCTCGTTCAACTGGGCTAAGTGCAGATTCATACAATATAAATATAGGTATATTATATACATATATATTGTTTTTCATGTTTTTTGTTTATTTTTATTGTTTATTAATGGAAGCATCGTGTTCGATATGCACACACAGCTAATGAATTTTAATGGCCATGCGGATTATATATATTTTCTTCTTCATGTTTCTTCTCTCTTTTTTTTTTTTTTTGGGAGGGAGGCCCTGAAACACGTGCTCTGCGCGACGCTGATTGCCAAGCGCGCTGACTGTTAATTAAAAGCTCTTTGAATGGTTATTTTATTCATTCGCATTCATATCGCAAGAGCTAAATACTCATACACTCATCGTCGGGTATTCGTTCGTGCTCGTATTCGGACTCCATTTAAATGCCAAGCACCCGCACAGCTCCAGCTTTAGCTCCAGCTGAGCGGGCTGTAATTTATTGCCGCTAACTTAGCGTCTTGTCAAATTGGAGTTAGGTGCTGTCCCCCCCTCTATACTCAAGCACTACTCTTCCCACCCCCTCCCGTTCATTCAGACAGACTTCTCAGAACAAAGGCTGAATTAGAATATTAAACATATAACGCACACAGCACTACACAAGGCTTTTTCTGGCCTTTTTTTTTTGGTGGGTCTTTTGTTTGGTTTTGGCGGTTCCAACCAGCTGACTTTGACCTTGCGACGAATGAGTGTGTGTACCCTAACTCAGCTTGGGGTAATCTAACTTGGCTATGTGTTTTGTATAAGATTGAGGAAATATTCTACACTAAAAAAATAGCATGAATTGTGGTTGTTTAAATTTTAATGAAGGGAATTGGGAATGCAAATGGAAGCCATGGAAACCGAATTGGAAATGCACTTGGAAACCGAATTGGAAATGCACTTGGAAACCGAAATGCGAATGGAAATGGAAACCAAAATTCGAATGGAATTGGAAACTAAAATATAAACCAAACTGGAAAGAATTCTGCACCAAATTAAACTGGAAAAAATGTTGCAGCAAATCACACTGGAAAGAATTTTGCAGCAGATCACATTGGAAAGAAGTCTGCAGCAAACCAAACTGGAAAGATTTCTGCAGCAAACAGAAATGTAAAGGACTCTGCAGCACAGAGAAGTGTAAAGGACTCTGCAGCAAGTCAAAGTGGAAAGAACTCTGGAAGAAACCCAACTGGAAAGAACTCTGCAAACCGAGTAACTATAAACCAAATTTCAAATTCGATTACAAACCGAAATGCTGCTGTGATTGGAGACGTATCTATACGCATTGTTGTTGCTGCATTGATCTTGAATTGGGCTGCTATATCATTGCTATTGTGAATTCTATGATCTGTGGCATGGGACTGTGCACCGGAAAATGTTGGTAGAGTAATTTTGCCAATTTTATACACTTTTTAACCTATTTCTAGTTCATCCTGCAAATTGGTTTTTATTATTCGCACGTTTGGGTTATTTGCTGGATCTGTTGGGCTGTGCCTCACTTATCGTAGGCATAACTTTTGTATGTAATATTATATTGTTTTATATAATCCCTTTATAAGCACTTGATATTCTTTCAGAATCATTGCATCTATATTCTCATTTATTTGATGAATCACGTGCTATGCATTGTCTTTGCCATTATCTATAATTATTTATGGATCTCACGTTGTATATTATGTGTCTATACGACAATTATATCAAGTGCTGGCATTGGTTTGTTCCCTATATATCGATCACTATCTTTGTTATTTTTATTCTATATATTCTTTATATCTATAGTAATCAATATATACTTTTGGTTCCCTGTCTTACGATATTATCGTGAATGCCGTTGGAAAAAATCACCAGATTATGATCTCAAAATTCTTCCACCAAAAACTACGTTCAAACAACGCTGTCGTAACTTTAAGATGCGCATACAAGAAAGGAAGCGAAAAAATGAGATATATCCCGATAATACGGATAAAGAAAGAGAAAATAATATGACGGAGAGCACGGATGTTGTGTAGAAGATATAGGAAAGAAACTTACAAATATATTTTATTTTATATATTTATATTATATTATGTATTATATTTTATAAGAAAATATAAAATTATCTAATTTTATTTAAATTTTTCATTACTTGCTTAAAATTTGTAGAGTATTCTGTGGGTTTATATACGTTTTTTTACCCACCCAACTTGTTGTCTTTAAATATTATTTTAGCCGTTTTTATTTTCAGTGAGTTGTTGTTTTCGCTTGTTGCCCAAATTGACTTGTTGCTGTTGTTGTTGGCCCTGTCGCCTATGCTGCTCATTGTGTACTTTTGGCCATAATTTCACACTAATTTGTAAATTTGTTTTTAATTCCAAAGACAAAGAGCCGCAAAATGCCGCACAGAAATAACTTCAAGTCGAGAGAAATCTCTGCTCATTTGCGGGATTTTCGCAATCAAATTAGAAAAGCAATGCCAAATCGGAGAGCAAGAACGAGAGCAGCATCGAGGGGGGGAAAAGCTGATCTGCGAAAAATCACTGCATTTCGTTTGCAATTTTCAATCACGTGCTAAGTGTGCTGTCAGAGGGAGAGGGACAGAAAAGTGAGACGATTTGTCTGCAACGTTGGCATGCAACATAGAAGGGGCAACAACAACAACAGCAACAATCGCTGCACATAATTTGTGGGTGCACAAACAAAGGCAGAGAAACGATGAAGCAGCTCGAAGCCCCCAGTCGAGTCGAGTCGAGTCGCATCGAGTGCCCTATCACGTACAAATTAAAAATGTGAAATGTGCTTCAATTTGGTGCAAGCACCGCACAATATGCAATGCGATTACAACACACACACAAACAAAATGAAAAACCAAAACGAAACGAGAACGAAGAAGAAGAAAAAGCAACAAAAATCAAGTCAGCTGCAGCTGCACAGAGATCAACGTACAACGGGGCGTATGAAACATATCACTTTTTCATTTTTTTCTTGAACGCGTCTCTCTACATCAATTTATGCAAATTTTCTGCCTTCAAACGAGTTAAAAACATTTATTTATTATTATGCTAAAAATTTGCCATAAAAGGTTTAAAACGCCTGGCAAAGCGGCTGTCAATGAATTTCGATTATCTTTTTTTTTTTTTTCTTTCGTTTTCTTTATCGATGTCAGCTGCTCATTCCGCTTTTGTCAGCTGACACCGAACCAGTTTTACTATATATTTACATTTAAAGTATTTATTATAAAGTTATTTATAACTTTAGCATAGTTTTACGGCGCCCCCGAAAAATCTATATTAATTAATTATTAACAAAAAAAATTATTGACAATTCGTATGCGTCTTCCGTTTGGGGCAATAGATCAATGTGGATGAGACGATTTTATATGTGATATATGATACGCCATGACAATTGCCTTTGCGAAATACTCTTACGATTTAGATTTCGATAATTGCCGCTGTTGTTGTTGTTGTTCTCTTGGGGCCGCCACACCTAGCAATAAATTTTGAAATACACATAAAAAAAAGCAAATATCGTAATACCTAAATAGACGTACACAATTTTCGTGCAGCCTGCTGCACCTCACGTTTTTCACATCAATTTTTCCCCCTAACACAACAAATTCAATTTTCCACGGTTTGGTTAGTTAGTTTAGTATACTGTGTTTGTGTGTGTGTTTGTGTGTGTGTTTTGCAGTTCCATTTCCATTGCTAGTTATTGATTAAATTTGGCACTTGAACAGCTACCAGCCTGCTGCTGCTGCTGCTGCAGTTGTAGCCACGCCCCCTCCCAGCCAGTACACCTTATAGCGCCAGGGGCATGAACTTTTGCGAGAAAAAAAATCTCCCTAGTAACTGAGAGCGAGAGGAGGCCTACCTGCCAATTTGTAGTGCCTCAAGTGCCGCAATGAGCGAAGAAATAACCAAACACAGAGAAATATGAATCATTTTAAGGGGGGAGTCACCACTTCGATTGCACATTCGAAATGGCAAAGTTGAGCGAGAAAAACGAGAAATCACAACCCAACAATTGTACGATGTGACTCCCTTGCCAAAAAATCTATATTACTTTTTACTTTCATTTCTCATCGAAACGTTTTTTGTGGTCTGTGAAATTGTTTTGAAATTTTGCAGTAAATTATTTTAATGGCAGCATGAGTAATATTGCATTATGAAATAAATAAATATATATACGATAAATATATCGTCATATATTCAACAATAATGCAATTTATTATAATACTTTTTATACTAAAAATTCCTTTACCACGCAACTACTGTGGGAAAAGTGAAAACTGTCTGTAAACTTTACAATATGCGTAAAATATGGTAAAGAGCGACTACATAAAGATCGATATAATAGCTCTGCAATTTACAATGTTGAAATTGAAAATTCTCCATCGTTCGATTTGGGAAAATTGTACAACCATTTCCACTTTTCAGTGTGTGTGCTCCCCCAACACAAACTGACCGCAAATCGCGGCGACTGCAAATTGATTAATGGCATTAAATGTTTAAAACAATTTTCCCAACAACAGTAAAAACAACGACAAGTTGCACGTTGTAATGTGAAACCAAAAGTGGTTAATGTTGTTGCTGCCGATCTACGCTTATTAATGGCCGCTGTTGTTGCTGTTGCTGTAGCTGTTCCCCAGCCCAATATGGTCAAACGGCAACCCGTTTCTTTACCATATCGGTACAGTGCAATCTTCAGTCGATATCAAATTGCTGCTGCTAAGCTAAAGCCAACAAAATTTGTGGCAATTTCATAATTTTAGCCCAAATTAATTGCGCAAATTGCTGCAGAGAAAGAAAAAGACGTTGATTTACGTTAAACTCATGAATAAATAATATTCAAATATCGAGTAGAGAGAGAGAGCAAGATTTATGTAAAGAAATGTCGTTGTTACAGTTACAAATCGATCGATCTATCGATTACAAGCAGCCCACCTGGGGCTCTCCACAATTTGCAAATCGTGTCTTGTTCAAGTACAAATCAAGCAAATTAATTTACAATATGTTTATTATAAAATGATAATGGTAATAATAATATTAATGTACTGCATAGTTCGCGCAACACGAGCTCATTAAACATGCAACAATTGAAATAACAACAACAACAACAACAATAATAATGGAGCAACCCACATATTGACAGGCTTAGCAAACAACAATAATAATGAGCAAAACAATGAAAGAAAACTAATTAAAAGAAGTGTGTGCCTGAGATGTATGACTGCTAGATACCCTGTAGCAGAGTAGGTATTAAATTAAATCAAATACTTTTTTATGTTCTAGTTTTTTTACTGTAGTTTTTTTGTACTGGTTTTTTTATATATTTTTTTCATTTATTACATTTTTTTAATTTTTCCGTATTATGTTTTTTTATTTCTTATTAATGTTTTTTTTTTATTTAATTGTTATTATTATTTTTTTATTGCTGAAATTATTTCATTATTTATTTCTTCATTTTTTTAAATCTTAAGCAAATTCTGCACTACACAACAATACTCCCTTTGAGTATACACTACAGGGTATGTGGAAAAAATGCACTTGAGCACAATAGCGTGCAGCATACATAAATCATAGCAAAAGTCATTGCAAAAAGGCCAGAGCATGTCAGATGAGATCAGTTTTCCCCCCCTCTAGCAAGACAACACGCACGGGCCAAGACAGGTCAGACTGGCGCAGACAGACAGAAAGACAATACTATCGCATCAATTTCGACTCTGAAGGAGTTGTTGCCGTACCCACTATATAGGTAGGTAGGTTCTCTCTCTCTTGAACTCTCAAGCCCGGTAGCCTCGGTCGCAACGTCGGCGGGCGTGTGCCATGCCATGCCAATTGGCATTCGAAATGCAGGCGAAACGTGAATGTCATTAAAGTCAGCCTCAGGTTGGTCTGATGAGCGAGGGTTCCGAGTAGTGCTCGAGAGTGCTCTCAACTCGGGTTTTATTGCATTTAAATTTAAACTAGTTCAGCCCGATCTTCGATGGGTGCGCCTAAAGCACGCCACGAACTAAAACTTTAACAAATAAAAAAAAAATAAAAAAAAATACAATAACAAGTTCGCTTTCGGTTTCTTAAAGACGACGGCGTTGGCGATGTCGGAAAGTGCAAGAAACTCATAAATAAAACTCAATGTGGGCAACACACACACACACACACACACACACATTTGTGCGGTCAAATAAATAGAAAATTAGCCCAGACATTGCCGTAGTCGCAAAAACGTACGAAATAGTAGAGGCAGCAAT
Organism: Zaprionus tsacasi; assembly: GCA_018904105.1. Lineage (NCBI taxonomy): Eukaryota > Metazoa > Arthropoda > Insecta > Diptera > Drosophilidae > Zaprionus > Zaprionus tsacasi. The sequence continues at coordinate 5,984,931 of JAEIFR010000507.1, forward strand.
ATGTTTCTGCTTCTTCTCTCTCTCTCCCTCTCTTTCTCTGCCACTGCAACATAAAGAACAAAAGCAAGAGAAATACACAGGGAAAACTTCAACTACTACGATACCATAACAATCTCTCATTGCTGTTAATTAATTGCAATCGTCCAGGCGGGGCACACTCAGCCAGCCAGCCAGCCATATAAGGTATAGTATTATATGGTGTATTATAGTATATAGTATTTTAATACCAAAAGATTCATTTGGATTTTGTTTATGCTCCTACAAGTTGGGGCTATAAATTCGGGACCAGAAGTGCGCGCTTAGTGTATTGCCTGCACTAATAGAAGAGTACTATGGAGAAGGGAAGAGGAAACCTGTAGAATAGTAAGTTCTTTTCAAGATTTGTGGTAAGAAAATAGAAAAATACATTCTACATATACGAAAAACTTATTTCTTCAACTAATAATGGAGATATTATATTATATTTTAATTTGTATGATATTATAATTAAATATAATATGATATATTTCAAATTTATTAGAAAACTCAAAGTTTTGACAAATCCTCAGACTTATAAAATCAGAAAAATTAATTTGTTTAAAATTTATTGATGAAAACTGTAAAAACTTAGCTCCCTTGCAATATTACAGCATATCTACAAGTCTATTACTTTCTTTCCCACTCAGCTCTTACATTTCATAGCTCATTTCTTTCTTTTTATATCGTACTTGCACTCAAATTTGATGGTTTATTGCATACTGTGTACCCTCTACAGGACCCAAAAAACACGAGCAAATAAATACCAACAAATAGGCCTATAAAAGCTATAGAAATTAACCGTTAACTGGCCTGTAGGCCTATAAGTCTAGCTTCGAGTGAGTGTCATAAAAATTATAATCGAATTCGCAACGTGAATTGGTAAAAAATGGAATAGAAATAGTTAAAAATTCGCGTGTTAATCGCTAACAAATTAAACTTGCCACAAAAAAGCACGCACACACACACACTCCACACACACACATAGATACACACTCACATGAGCTGCAAACTTGTTAATGAAAATGCCACAAAATTCCCATAATGCATTCTATGCACTAAGCCTGGCGCTCTGTTCGTCTCTCGCTCTGTCTCCCTCTCTCTCTCTCTCTCTCTCTCTCTCTCTGCCACTCTATGTGGACAACTTCACGCTGTGCTGGGCCCCCCTTAGCGGGACAGTGGGACAGACTTGAAGAAACTGGCGCGCCAAGCTGTGAAAAGTCTCATTAGTTTGGACAAATATGCAATTTGATGTTGAGCAGTGTTGTCTGCGGTTCTTACTGTTGTTTTTCTTGTTGTTTTAGAGTTGTTATGGTGTTATAGTGTTAAACTAGAGACACACACACACATACGCCTAAATGCGAAAAGTTGCCAAGTTTCTCTAGCGATTGCCGCAAAATGTTGCCGGCACATGGTGGTTTGCTGCTCGCGTGTTGCGGTAGCAAGTTCAGAGACACAGACACCACGCTAAGACCCAGAAAGACAGACAGACAGACAGACAGACAGCTAGGACAGACAGACAGACAGCAAGAGAGAGACACTCGGACAGACAGACATCATAGATACGAGACGACATATGCCAGCCAGGCGCCCATGGTGCTGTGCGACAAAACTTGATCCCTTTTCCATTGCTCTCACATGCCATGCCACACGCACTGTATGTCGTTTTGCAATTAAAATGGACATTTGCATACCGAAAATACCCTGTAAATTTGGCTAAAGATTATGCCAGACTAGCACAAATGTGTGTAAAGCAAAAAGGCAGGCAAAATCGCGCTGTATAGAACTGCAAAAAAGGCAGGATTATAGTAAAATTGTTTTTTATAGGGCATCTCTGCGTCTGATATTCATAATATTCATTCCATATTTTTTTTATGACTTGTAGACATTTTTCAGAGGCGTCAAATTAATTGCCACAAGCTTTGCATGTGATAGTAATTATTTTTGTTTTATTATTCGCTTTTTATTATCTTCTTTTCAATTTTTTTTTTTTTATTTATATTTTTTGTGCAGTCTTGTTCGATAAATTATTGATAGCAGCTCTGTCTACAAGCCTGTGTCTGAGCCTAGCTCTCGCCATGCCTTGCTGTCTTTTTCCCCCCTATGTCTTCTCTCTCTCTCTCACACTCTGTGTGGCAAAGATTTGGGCAAATATTTGCGCAAATGGAATGCAAAGAGCTTAACGACTTTTGGCTGTTGTTTGTCTGTCCGATGTTTGCCCGCCGTTTGTTTGTCTCTCTCTCTCTCTCTCTTTTTGGGGGGGGTTCAACAAACACTCAGAGCATGAGAGAGGGAGAAAGAGAGAAGAGAGTGTGAGAAAGACGCACACACAGGTCGAATCGATGACCAGACATTCCATTTACACGTGTTGCCCCAGACATAGAGCCAGCTAATCGCTTGATTTTGATTTAATTAATGCCCTTAACTAAATAGTTGGATGTGCGCATAATGTGCACACACACATTTAATTAGATTGTATCCCCCTTACTCCCTAACTCCCCCTCTTTGCGCTGAGTTCACAGACAGAGTTCGTCGAATTTTGTTCTTAAATATTTAAACAGTTTTCGGGGTGCCCCGCGTAAAACTGGTAGCCAGCCAAAGCGCCAGTCAAATTTCAAATACGAAGATGTGCAAATACTAAACTTTAAGAAATACTAACGAAAATACGAAAATACCAAAACAAATTTGTATCTCAGAGAGATGAGCTAACACAAATTGAGCTGTGGCTCAAGCTTGAAACGCGCCGCTAACTGCCGCTGGGCGTTGGCGAAATCGACAGAAAAAAAGACCAAAAAACAGAAATAAGTACGGCAAAAATTATTCAGATGATAATTAGGCGCGTACGAAGACGTTTGTTATACCCTTCGAATGTGGAAGAGGGTATATTAACTTTGTGCATAGCTGCATCATCAGCCAAGCCAATTTAGACATTTCTGTCTGTTTGAACGCACAGATCTCAGCTATTATAAAAGCTATGGATACCAAATTTGGTATATATGTCTGAAACTATCCTGCTCTTATGATGTTCACATAAAATTTTAGATGACACGCGCAACGCCTATGCAAATCGATAATTTGTGATTACTAGGCAAGTTATTGAAGACTTAATGTATTGCTTTAACAAACACATAGATGAATATAATATGCGATTATCTTCCAAATTTCAAATCAATTGGTTTATAAACATAGCTATTATTCAAAATTTTATCGAAAATCAATATATGACAGGCTTTTTCTAAGCTGATGTATAGGGTATCTTATTAAAGTGCCTGCTTCGACTGTAGCTTACGTTACTTGGTTTTTTGTTAGCCTTATTTCTTGGCCATTAATTCCAATTGGCAATATTTTTGTGGCAATTTATTTCGGGATGCTAAACAAAAAGCAATCAGCGCGCACGTTCATCGACTGTAAATGTATATTAGCTGCTTTGCCTGGCCGTATCTGCAATTGTTAGCTGTGTCTGTATCTAATACTCGATCTGTATCTACTACTACATCTATAGCTATATCTACTACTCAATCTATATCTGTATCTACACTCCACCCATTATTATTTGCTTGCCACAATTCTCGCATTTAGTCGCCCCCAAAACTGACACATGACATGACAGGCCCACAACAACTAGATGAAAAAATACCACTTCAAGTTGAAATCTATCGAGCAAATGGGTTGGCTGCCTTTTCAGAGCTTCGGCAAAACTGTCTGTGATCTGTCTATGAATGCACACACACGCGTGATTTATATATTCAATTAAACTTGCCGCCGACGCCGCCACAAGAGCAACACAAAACCAGCCAGAACAACAGACATTTTTCAAAAATAACTATAGACGAACTAGTAAGAAAAAAAAAAAAAATACTACACTACATATACTACAAATTGTGTTACGTTAGGCTACGCTACGTTAACGTTGCCTTACGTTACTCTAAGTAGAAACTGCTTATTTTAATTGCAATCTATACCCTATACCCATTTACTGTAAGGCATATTGTAATATTACATGACGCCAGAACTTCCTGGAATTATATTTTATGTAATCCGATTTAGTTATCGATAAAACTAAATGAAAACACCAAACCTCGAGCATTTTACAACAACGTTTTATCTAATACGAGTCGATTTGAACAACATTTTTCGAGATTTCGAATAACAGATACAACAACTCAATCATCATCATCATCATCGCTTCATATCGTGTAAAACTAAAGTTCTGTGTGGGCAGAATCAATGTTTGGCAATTAATTTACGAAAAAAAAAGGTTTACAACAGTTGAGTTATCTAACCGAAAATTTTGTATTACAACATGTTGGTGTAAAAAAAAAACAAAAACAGTAGAAGCGTAGGAAAGAGAGCGCTATAAAAGGTTAAAAATAAGATTGATGAGCCAGAAGGTTAGAAGATCTAAAGCTGATTAATAGTTTGTAGTTTTTTAAATGCTTTTATGTAGTTTTCAATAGATAAGAACTAGTATTTTTATATACTAAAAGATATTTTTATTTTTCCAGGTATATTTTCTTAGGAATGTGTAATAGGTTTTAACATTGTATAATTTATGGTATGATTTATATGATTTAGCTGTAGTATTTATTTTTTTTATAGGCTATTTTAAATCTGGTATATTTGTAGTATTTTAAATATTATTTATACAATTTTTTAATTTTAATTTTATTTTTGCATTCTTTTTACTTTTAGTCGGCATTTTATTTGTATTATTTTTAAATTGATTTTTTTTTTCTTTTTTATAATGTTTTTATTTTTTGTATGTTTTCTAGTTCTTATCTTTCACACAATAGCCTTGTACAGGGTATCCCAAGTGTTTCGCAATGCACCTTGGCTTAGCACTTCATTATTGAGTTTCTTTTTGGATAATTAAATAATAATAATAATAATAATAATGTTGATGTTGATGTTAACCACACTGCCACTGTAACTTTTGCTGTTGCTCTTGTCTTGTTATTTATGAGCGCCGGCAATAGGCTTAGATTTGTAATTAATTCAAGGCTTTTACGGCACATTGCTCTGTCCCAATTGACGAAGCACTCGAAACGAGCCGCCGCTGCCCGCTGCCGCTGCCCATTGCCTTGCCCAATAATTGTGTAATTTTTATTTTAGCTGTCACTGTCGCCGCTACACACACACGAACGCGCACACAGTGTCTGTGGTCAGTCAACGCACAGCTGAGCTGCAAATTAGACAATAAACAAAGCTACAAATACAAATACAGCTAAAACTATAGCTAAAAACAATTACAACAAACAGCGTCAGTTAGACACCCCTTGCGAGCTTAGTCAGAGCAGACAGAGCAATATTGTCAAACGGTTAATGGGCGTTGGCGTGAAAATTCTTTGGAAAAATTACAGAAAATTAGTGAGCGCTGACAGGGCAGAGAGAGAGAGAGAGAGAGAGAGAGAACAAACAATGAGAATGATGATGAAATTAGCTGCTTGAAAATGCAGTTTAATGGCTGCACACACAGATAGAGACACACGCACACCTGAGGGCCGTCAGCTCAGGTGGCAATTGAAATTAATTAGTAAACAAAGGCAGCAACAAATACAACTAGTCATCAGGTCGATTGTCTGACCAGCAGCGGCAACACGGCAGCAGCAATAATTAGACCAAGACCGTAAATATGTTGGCCCACGCAAGATGACGTAGGCAACTGTTGTTGCACCCTCACACCTCACACACACACACACTCGCACACACATCAAATGTCAAGCGCCGCTTTTAGCCCGCTCAAATGCCATGGCCAGCAGGCCTACTATGCTTGGCGACACTTTGTGAGCGACGGCAACACACAGGAGCGCATTCAGTGCGGCCCACCCGCAGCCGGGGCCCGCAGTCGCCACTGTGTGTGAATTAGGAAAAACATGCAAATGCGAAGCGGCAAGAAAAGAAAATAAAGAAAAACATATGAAATTAAATTAAATTCATATGAAAATGTGGCAAGTGCCCGACTCTTGACCCTTCCCCCCTCGGACATGTTAAGCGATATTTATACGCGTTTTTCCCTAGATTTCTTATTAAGATAGCCCTATCCCCTACATAAGGTAGTAGCGGGTAGCCAGCAGGTAGCGCGGCTCACTTTGCAGTTAATTGTTGCCGCTGAAGTTATGACAGCAAAAGAAAAAAAAGGGCATTTCTCATGGCACAGATGAGATAAGGGCCCCCAAAATTAATTCAAAGCCCTCATAGACAAAGAAATAAACAGGAAGGAGAGAAAAATTAGAGAGAGAAGTAAGAAAAGACTACCAGAATACCCTGTGCAGAAAAGGGTTCGTCAAGCTTTAATACATTTCTTATATATGCTCGTTGAATGATAAATACCGTTTTAAGAAACTCACAAAGGGTATTTCAAGCAAAGCAAATAGTCGATTAAAAGTAAAAACTTGCGACTTAAAATTTGAAAAAAAAAAAAAAAAAAATTTTTTTCTGAATTGTTAATTGTTAGTTCTCTTACCGACATCTCGAAAAATTCGAGATTTTTTTTAAATGGTTGTATGGATATTATTTAAATGTAGAACTGTTGCAGGCATCAAAATCATTAACAAAATGCCACTCCGCTTGAAAATCGATTGATTTTTAAGAAAGTTATGAAGACTGGAAAATAAGTTAGAGGTGCTCTCGAGTGTGCTACATGTCAAAATTTCAGATGATTTCGACATGATTTTTGACCCAAAAATAAACATCTTCAAAAATCGATTTAAACACTTGATTATCACTAATTTTGACCAGCGCAATCGATTAAAAGTAAAAACTCGCGATTTAAAATTTTGAAAAAAAAAATTCTATCATTATTTTACAGGGGGGACCCTTACAAACATCTCGAAAAAATTCGATAAATTTGAAAATGTTTTTTTGGATATTATTTAAATGTAGGATTGTTGCACGCATCAAGCCATAAATAAAATGCCATTCCGCTTAAAAATCTATGGATTTTTAACAAAGCTATGATGGGTGAAAAGTTTGGTTAGAGGTTCAATTGAGGGTGCTACAATCAGTCTGATTTTTAGTCGACTCTGAAATGATTTTTTAACCAAAATTAAATACCTTCAAAAACAGTTTAAAATACTTGTTTAGCCCTCCGCAATAGATTAAAATTAAAAATTTGTGATTTTAAATATTGAAAAATAAAAAAATAATATCGCAGAAGTTCAAAATTTGCACAGCAAATTTAGTGAAAACAGCTGGCCCATTCCAGTGAGTATATAAACTCATGTATACTATATAATACAATGAAATTTTCACATCAAGATTTAGATAAAGAAAGCATTTTAAAAATGATTTAGTAGGCAAGAATTTTCAACACGAAATCTTAAAGAAAAGCACTCAATTAATCGAAATCACAAGTGTTATCAGAATCGCCGTCATAGTGACATAAGAAACCGCCCAACTCACCCCCCACACACAAGCACATTTTCTTATAATAAATATAATGTTGTTTTCTGTAGTGACGATAAAGCAACGCGTAAGCTGTGCGCGCTGGGAAAAAGATAAAAAAAAAAAATAATAATAATAGAGCCAACAAAGGCGCGTTTATAACGTATAAGAAAAAAACTGCGAGGCGAATGCCTCAAAAACAAATAAGATAAAAAAGTACACACATAAAAAAAAAGAAAATACTAATAAAAGCAAATAGTTTAAATGAGAATCAAACACACTCTAGCAATGCCAGCCAGCCAGGGGAGTGTAAATAACATGACTAATTGTTCAATATTGAGAGACGAGGGTGTACGTTATACATATACCAATAATATGTAAATATATTATTAAAATATGAAATTCCCCCCAGGCCAAGAGTGAGGATTTATTGAGTGAATATCAAGGGCATTGTTTGTTTAATTACAAAAAGTCGCTGTATCATTCATTATATTGAAAAGCATTTCAGATCATTTATTCTGTATTTAGCAGATTCTGTATTATTTTTATTATATATATCATACAATTCTTTATCAATATCATCATCAATTAATTCAGTAATATCATATTTTGAATTTGCTACCGATTATTCATTTCAATCAACTTTGTCATCTCTGCGATCGATCATCAATAAGCAGATCGATTCTTTTACACAAAACGATCGAAACCTCTTAGCAAACCTCTCATATTATGCAAATGCCCTGGGTCCAATTTGTATAATTAATAATTCATAATTAACATAAATAATATAAACGATTTGTGTTAGCAACAAAACGTATAAAAATAGATAGTGGGGGAAAAAAACTTGTTGATCATGAGAAATCTTGAAAACTGTCGACAGGCCTGAGAAATAATAGATGCACTCCATAGTATATGGACTAACGCCCACAGTCAATCAATAAATTTGCAATATTGACATATCATTAATTACAGTTAATTTTAGCAAAGATTTAAAGTGGAAATGGAAATGTGAAAATGAGGAAAAATAAAACTGGAGAGGGCACAAAATGTGAGATTATTTAATGAGATTTGTGAGTGTGAATCATTAATGAACTGATTGTGTGTACAGTTCAGACTGGATGTATAGGCTATATCTGCTATATACTGTATACTGTATTTACTGTTAGAGCAAGTTAACTTAGAAGTGCATTGAAATTTTTCCATCTAAAAATGCAATACGCCAGCACAGGCCATAAACAACAATAAATGTTGATGATGTCAACAAATTGAGCACATACTGGCAGAGCAGGGGGAGATGAGGTATACAGAGTGTGGGGGTGCGAGGGGGACGTGGGTGCTGCTTAATGTGGGCGACAAGTTCAATTTCATTTCACTTCATTTGGAACTGTCAAGCGCCCTCACTGCTGCTGCTGGCGCCGCTGCTTGCTTCGATTGTCAGCCAGTGTTGCCCAATCATGCATTTTTCAAGCCAAATCTGGCTTTTATTAGCCTTTTTTAGGTTTATTTATTATGGCTTTATATGTATTAAAATATACTCTTTTTTTTTTTTTTTACAATTAAACATTTTTTCTTCCCATATTTTTTTGATAGCTTTATTTCTAGTTCAGTTTCCCTCTAAAATAGATTTTTTTCGCAATTTCTTCAACAATTTCTTTTTGCTAAGTAATTTACAATAATTGTTGAAGTTTTTGTTGTTGCTTTGCCTATTTAAATGCAAATAATTTTGTAAGAAAATGTACATAGTTTTTTTTTTTTTGTAAATTTGAATATAATTACACAAATTGAAGAGTAGCAACAGCAGCCGTGGCACAACTTAAGCTGAAATTGCCTGAAAATGTAGCAAAAAACAAAAACAAAAAAGTAGCTTAGCCACGCCCACCTATGCCCACTTTAGCTGCACAGTTCAGTGCGCTTTCTACAATAGATTACAAGTTAATTTCTGCAACAACAACAACAACGCGTAAAGGTTCAACAAACGAAAAATTGTGCAAAGGCAACGGCAACGTGCAACAACGAGGGGCAACAACGTTGAGGAGCGTCGGCAACTTGAGGTGTTTAAGCAACTTTTTTCTTGCAGCCACTGTAACTAAATTTATTTGCTTGCAGCAAACTGTGGCGCCACACTGTGCATAGGCAACATGTTGCCTGTCTGCCTGCCTGCCTGGCAACAATTAATGAAGATGATGTTGCAAAAGCCATTTGTGGCCACAGGTACAGGTAGGCAGGTGGGCGTGGCATCCACGGCCGCCACTGAAACTGAAAGCGACGCATTGTCGACGTCACTTTCATTTTTGATCGCGTTGTTGCAGTTGCTGATTTTGTTGTTGTTGTTGTTGTCGTGCCAGGTGCTTCGCAGCTTAATTAAAAATTGAGCAGCAAAAACAAAAACAACAAGACGCGACGAGACAAACTATTCGCTTGGCAATTGCAAAGTGCGCCCCGAGGCGCGTTTAGTTCTCACGCCGCACACAACGAACGCAGCAGCTACCTGTATGTGGGTGAGTAGGGTGTACAAGTGTGTGTATTTATTTAAATCGTTAGAGAAAACAAACACGTCAGCGCACTGCACGCGTACTGAAATTTTAAATACGTCTTATTGTTATGATTTTTTTGTAGTTTTTTTTCATTTTTTTCTGTTAACGTTTCACCCAAATTGGCGTAGGAAACGTGCCAAGATCGGTACCGAAACCCACAAAAAAAATAAATAAATATACACAAAATTAATATGCAATTAATCGGGCACAACAGGCAACATGTCGTCAATATTAAGCAGCAGCAGCAACAACAACAATCACAGCAATTGCTGTACGTGCACATGTCGCTGGCACTGTGCGATAAGCGATCAAAAGGCGCAAAACAACTGTGAAGCGACAGTTAAAAAGTCACCTACTGTCGCCCAACAACAACAACAGCAACAACAACAACAACACAATTTAAGGCACTTTTTGGGGCAGCTGGGAGACGCGCCGCACCCAGAAATGTGTCAAAGATCAACTGACAAAAATCGTCGGACAACAGCGACGACGAAGTCGGCTAAAGCAATAAACAAAACATAAAGACAAAAACAAACAGCGAGCAAAAAATATAAAAAAATAAAAATAATAAGTAGGAAACGAACAAACACACACAGCAAAATGCAATAGAAAACGAAACTGAAATCGCAAAAAGCAAAAAAAGACAAACTTGTGCCGTGAGAATAATAATTAAAATACACAAAAAAATAAAAAAAAAAAAATACTGCACAAAAATATACAGCACAAAAATTAAGAAAATACGAAAAAAAACAAAAAGAATACTACAAAAAAATATATTAAACATACAAATAAAAAGTACTGCAAAAATATTAAAGCAAATACTGCAAAAATACTAAAATAATACTGCAAAAATACTAAAATAATACTGCAAAAATATTAAAAATAATACTGCAAAAATACTAAAAATAATACTACAAAACTACTAAAATAATACCGCAAAAAATACTACACAAAGTAGTTTAGACTTTTTTTTTATTATGCTGCCCCATGTGAAATTGTTGCCAACCCGTCCAAGTGGGTGGGCAGCAAAGGTTAAGCGCGTCTGGGCGTGGCTCGCGACCACATTAAATTGCAAACGGGCAAAAAAAAAAAACTAAAATAACGAAAAAAACATAAATAAAAAACCAATGCGAGAGAATACAAAAACATAAATAAAGCAACGTCGCGACGTCTGTGGAAAATGGCAAAAGGAAACTGCAGGTGCGGCGCCGCCCCCCTTTAAAAAAAAATATCTAATCGCGGCACCCTGCTAAGTTGCACAATCTGAGTAAACGACCAAAAAAAATGGTAACTAATTAAATCCCGCTAAATGACATTAGCTTAAAATGTCACTTAGCCGCAGATAAGAAGAGATTCGTTTGCGCAATGCGCACAACTTTCTAAAAATTCGGTGCAAAAATACACCCAACTCCATGGGGTCCCCCAACCAAATGCGATTTAATTGCGCTGCTTAGTCGACTTTATTAAGCCAAAAGCATCGAGAAAGCCCGCTGTAGCGTAGTTACATTAATCTCTTGATCTCCAGATTAATTGGGGGATTTATTTCGGTGCATGCTTGAAATTATTTGGATTAAAGTGTAGAAAAAGCTTTTTGGGGCAAGCTTAAAGCCTTTCAAATCTGAAGCAGGCTCATTTTGGCTGGAAAACTAATTTGGAATCTATTTACGAAATTTGCATATATTTTTCGAAGCTTATAAAAAGTTTTTAAATTTTTAAAGCTGTTTAAATGAGTATAAAAACCTATATTATATCGTTGTAAGCTCATTAAAGCTCTAAAAAGCTGCTCATAGGAATTATTTACTATATAAATTATTATTTATTGATATATAGCTATACCAAACGATCGCTGATTTTTTTTTTATCAGCAAACCGACTCTTAGTTTACCCCTCACAACTTTCTATTTGCATAGGGGGGGACCCACCTGCCCTGGCATTGAGAAACACTTAGTCGAGCTACTTTACCCTAAGTTAAGCACTTTTACTATCACTCTGGCCTCCCCTCTCCCCCCTTCCCCTTTTAGATATGCATTTCAAATTACGTTTTACATTTTTGCAAAATGTTAAATCAGGCGAAGGCCGAGGAGCTATACAATGACGGCGCATTGATAGAACCAGAGCAAGAGAGGGGGAAAGCGTACATACTGACGCATAAGGCTATTGATCGATCGATTGTTCATTATAATGTTATATATATATGTATGTTTGACAACAATAAGAACGAATGTTGAAGGCACAGCACGAGGAGAAGGAGTAGAAAACTAATGAAAGGCAGCCTTTCTTTGCCAGAAAAGAAGCCAAAGTTGAGCATTGATAAGGCCAGTGTGTGTTTGCACAAGTGGTCCCCCCCCCTCTACTCTACGCCCATGCAGCTGCGCTTGATAAAAAAGAGAAGAAAGAAAAACAATTCTGAAATTGAAGTCTCACAGCGAGCTCACTTGAGCCTTGAGCCTGAAATTTTGCAGTTGATGATATTGTAGTCATGCTTGGGGGACCAGCTGATCTTCTCAAGTGACCCACTTGGCGCGTGTTTGCCTATCAGCTACAACAGCAGCAACAACAACATGAGCTGCAATAACAACAACACTTTCATTTTCACAGCCCTGCAACAACAACACAACAATGCGTGTCTTTTGTCTCTCTCCATCTCTCGAATTGCTTTGTTTAAATTTGTATTTCGTAAATATTTGCACGACGCGCTTTTTTTTTACTTTTTTGTTTATTTATTATTATTTTTTTTTTTTGCTTGTTTTTTTAGAAAGTGCGTGCGCAATTGAATTTTTTTTAGTTAAACAGCCGCCCAAGTCAATAAATAACCGCTGCAAGTCAATAAATTACGCAAAAAACTAAAAAAAATAAATGTAAAAATACTGCAAAAATACGCAAAGTAAACTTAAACTAAAAGCGGCAGCAACTACTACTAAGGCAGTCGACGTCGACGCCGTCAGCGACTGCGAGGCAGGCGAATGAACGACGCGCCGACAATGCACTTTGCCAAGGACAGATTCATTGAATAGTGCGACTAGTCTGAGTTGAAGTGCGACTGAATAGGTGGGGAGGGGAGGGGAGAGAGATAAAGGGGTACTAGTTGAGGTAGAAGGTAGAGACAGCATGTGCTTGTGTGTATTTCTGCGAGGGCAGCTCACAGCAAGGTGAACAAAAGTAGCAGACAGAGTGAGAGTAAATCAGAGAGAGATCGATCAGTTTTAAGTTGATTAAAAATAGAAAATAAAAATCAATTTTAAAATATTTAAGGGTATACAAAAAATTACAAAACTTGCCAACTGTAGATTTATAACAATTAAATTGAAAAACAGCGCAAAGAAAAGATGCAACATTTTTTAAATTATATTCTTTTTAAAAATTACCTTCAAAAACACGTAAAATACTCATAAAATTCTGTAAAATATTTTAATAATTTTCAAGACATTTTGTTCTTCTAAAATTTCTTCTCAAATTGTATAAAACGCCTAAATTTTACACCTATTTCTATAACAGATTCTCCCACAATTTCAACTACAACTAATCTACCCGCCCTCGCTGCGTTCTATTCACGATGTACACGCTGAGCCGCTAGGCGTTGTCGTTGTTGCATAGCGTGAAAATCAACGCCAGTGCCAGTGCGTTGCGCTGCTTTAAAGCATAATATAAATATAATAAAAAAAAACAATAAATAAAAAAAACAAGATAATAATACGAAAATACAAAAAATAAACGAAAGAAATGACAACACGGCGTATGCGCAATATTGACAGTGAAATCGTAGACTCATATGCGATGCAATAGCAGTGCAGCACGTTGGCGGTGTGTGTGCACACAGCAAATACACACACGCACACACGCACACACTGGTTGTGCCTGCCTGCCTGCCTGTCTATGTGTGTGTGCGTAGTTTAATGGCCGCTGAAACAAAGCGCAAGGTTGCAACAACAACAGCAACACGCTGCAAATCGAGGGGAGCTTAAGAACTCTAGGAAATGCCAAAGCACACACACACACACACATGGCTTCTATCCCTCTCCCCCTCCCTCTCTCAGCATGTCTGCATTTTGGTTTTTAATTCTTTTAAATATTTGTCATATGCCAGCAGAGGGGAAGGGGGAACATTGATGCGGCTCACGTTATGCCAGGCACGTACTGTACGAGAGAGCAGCACTTCAAGGCTTTGGCTTTTTTCCCGCAATATTGTTGGCCGTTTTTTTTTCCTCTAGCTTTTTTATTATAGAAAATAAAAATTCTTAATTCTTTGCTAACTGAAAATTGACAGCTGCCCGCCTAGTGGGGGTAGGCGTGTCTGCGCCCCCAATCACAATATGCAAATTTTCCATTTTTGTTTTGATACAAGCGCGGAAAATTTTGAAAGTTTTATTCGAATAGTTAATTAATAGTCATAAATTGTCGCGCGTATTTCATAAACTTTTCACTCGCCTCGCGGGCAATTTGTTTGCCTAACTGTTTGAGAGAGGGGGAGACAGTCGAGAGGGGCGGGAAGGCCATGTAACGCAACAAAGTGCATTTACCTTAAAGTGCAACAAACGTGTGTGTGGCGCGTGCAATCAAATGGGCGGCATGATGGGTGTGTGTGCGAGTGTGTGTGTGTGTGTGTGTGTGTGCGTGTCTGCCATGCGTGGCACGTTTTTTTGTGCAATATTGTGTGTTGTTGCCCCCACAGTGCGTTTGCCAACTTCAGCTCACGCGCGCCTCGATTGCGGCTGCTGTGCGACGGTTTACGCTGCGTATGAGTAATATGCGGCATAAATTGAAAACTAGTTGGAAATTATACTGAAATATGCAAAACTAAAAAAAAAGGCTTGATTGTTTTGCATTTCCATTTAATCTATTATTATTATTTTTCTTTGTTTCTAAATTTTTTTATATTCTAAACATTCCTACTTTATCATTTTTTTTGCATTACAAATATTTTTTCAATTTCTCATTCTCCAAAAAAAATGTCAAACTGAATTATTGAAAAAAGCTTCAGACTGCGCCTTCATTGTCTGTTCATTTTTGCGTTTTAAAAAAAAAAATTTTTTGAGTTTTTTGAAGAAGAGGAAAAAAAGAGGAAAAAAAAAAAATCCCCCCCCAAAAAAAAAAATATTTTTCCTAAAAAACACCCCCCCCCCCAATCCACCTCTCCCCCTCCCCCCCCCCCCCCCCCCCTTTTTCCCCCCCCCCCCCCCTCCCCCCTTTTTTTCGTCCTCTTTTAAAAAAAAAAAAAAAAAAAATAAAAAACAATAAAAAACCCCCCCAAAAAAAAAAAAAAAAAAAAATTTTCTTACCCCCCCCCCCCCCCCCCCCCCCCCCCAAAAAAAAAAAAAAATTTTAAAAAAAAAAAAAAAAAAAAATTTTTTTAAAAAAAAAAAAAAAAAAAATAAAAAAAAAAAAAAAAAAAAAAAAAAAAAAAAAAAAAAAAAAAAAAAAAAAAAAAAAAAAAAAATAAATATTTTTTTTTTTTTTTCCTCCCCCCCCCCCCCCTTTTATTTTTTAAAAATAAAAATTTAAAATAAAAAAAAAAAAAAAAAAAAAAAAAAAAAAAAAAAAAAAAAAAAAAAAAAAAAAAAAAAAAAAAAAAAAAAAAAAAAAAAAAAAAAAAAAAAAGGGAAGAAAAAAATTTTTTTTTTTTTTTTTTTTTTAAAATTTTTATTTTATTTTTATTTTAAAAAAAAAAAAAAAAAAAAAAAAAAAAAAAAAAAAAAAAAAAAAAAAAAAAAAAAAAAAAAAAAAATAAAAATAAAAAAAATAAAAAAATTAAAAAAAAAAAAAAAAAAAAAAAAAAAAAAAAAAAAAAAAAAAAAAATTAAAACGGGGCGGGGAAGGGATTATTTATTTTTTTTTTTTAAGAAAACAATAATTTAAACACCAAAAAAAAAAAAAATTTAATTTTTTTTTTTTTTTTTTTTTTTTTTTTTTTTTTTATTAAAATTTAAAATTATAATTAAAAAAATATTTTTTATTTTTTAATTTAAATAAAAATTAAAATAATTTAATAAATAAAAAAAAAAAAAAAAAAAAAAAAAAAAAAAAAAAAAAAAAAAAAAAAAAAATTTTAAAAAAAAAATTTTAAAAAAAAAAAAAAAAAAAAAAAAAAAAAAAAAAAAAAAAAAAAAAAAAAAAAAAAAAAAAAAATTTTTTTTTTTTTTTTTTTTTTTTTTTTTTTTAAAAATTTAAAAAAAAAAAAAAAAAAAAAAAAAAATAAAAAAAAAAAAAAAAAAAAATAAAAAAATTTTTTTTTTTTTTTTTTTTATTTTTAAATAAAAAAAAAAAAAAAAAAAAAAAAAAAAAAAAAAATAAAAAGTTTTCAGTTCAGTTAGTCACAATAAATATCATATCATATAGACACAATGTGTGCATAGATGGATATGCCTGTGTGTGTGTGTGTGTGTGAGTGTGCATTGCCATAAAAAGCATTGTTTGCCAGTTGCGCGTTGTCAATTGTCGTTTTTGCCCAAAATGTTTTTTTTTTGTTTTTCTCTCTCTTCGTTCGTTTAATTTTTATTTATTTTGATTTGTTTTTCTTCTTATTTTTTACTCTACTCTGTCTGCGTCTCTCTTGACTTGGCTGTCAAATTAACTTTGACTTGTAGTTACCAAATTTGTAAAATCAAAAAAAAATATTGTCTGCAATTTAATTTAAATTTTTTGTTTTCAGTTATTTTTTGCATTTAATGGAGTTTTTTATGGCAGCTAAAGTGCTGTGTTTATTAGTTATACAATTGTTTTGATGGGCGTGATTGGCATTTATTTACTTTATTTATTTAATATTAAATAAAACAATAAACATATTTAAATATTTATATTTATACATAAATATTCATAGGCAACATCTGTCAAGCTATTCTTGAAAAAAGTGTTGTGTAATTATGCAAATTACCGTTAGAATGCTTAATTGCTCAGCACTGCAACAGGACACAGGACGCTGCAACAATGGCGAAAGAGAGAGAAAGAGAGAGAGAGAGGGGGGAGGAAATAAAAAACAGCAAAAACTTGTTGTAAAATGGCGAAAAAGCAACTCTTAACGACTTTGACTGTGGATTATGTCAGAGACACAGACAGCAAACAATGCCGCATGGACAAAGCCAGAGAGGGAGAGAGAGAAAAAAGAAAGAGAGAGAAAAGAGAAAGAGAGAGAAAAGAGAAAGAGAGAGGCAGACAATGCTGAGGAATTGGCATATAAAAAGGCAGCCAGACGCCTCGCGAATGAAAATGTTGAATGAGCGTGAAAATGTCCACAGCAAATGCACAGTGACACAAGGTGGGCGTGGCTAGGGCTGGGCAGGCCAGGGCAGGGCAGTGCATTCGGGTTGGGGTCAGATTGTGTAATTAGTGCGCGTCCAGACCCCAGAAATATACACAACAAAAAACCCGTTTGCCCTGCTACCTCCCCCAATACAATCGCATAAATCACAAACAACGCGAGGACGACGACGACGGCGGTGCTGCTAGATGTCCTGTCTAGGGGCCACTCAAGCTGTCCGTCTCCCTCTCTTCTCCCCCAGCTCCTGCCCTGCATCTGTCTGGCGCCAGTGGCAGTCGCAGAGGGCAAACATCAAAATGAAAATTGATAGCGCGCTTTTCTCTCCTCCCCCCTGCCAAAAGCGTTTAAATATTTTATCGATTTAATGTGCGAATTTTATTACGCACAGTCTGTCTCACTCCCACACTACCTCCCTCCCTCTCTTCCCTGACTTTATTCTTGTCTAATAAGCCCAAGTCAGCCCATTGTAAGTCACATTTGTAAGCCGAGGGGGCAGAGAGGGGCAAAGTTGGAGCTGAATGTCGCGCCAGGTGCTTGTGTGCTGCATTATTTACGAGCAGTGGCGTCGGGAGGGGGGTTGCATCTTTTGGCGCATGCTAAGCTGCTTAAGTAAAGTGGCAGCAACTCGTAGCTCTCTCGCTGCGCAGGAAGCCGTGAGCCGTGAGGCAACTAAAAACTACAACAAAAGCTGCGGCTTCAGCTACACTAAGCCAAGTGCACAGTACAAGGCACAAGGCAGCGCAACGCGTCGCGTCGCGTCGTACAATTTTAAGCAATTTTAAGCCCTCATCTTTTGTTGTCGCTTTCTTGGGTGCTTCTTCTTCTTTCCCGCGCCACTTAACCTAACCTCAAACTTAAAACTTGAAAACTTAACCAGCGTTGTCGCTGTTTCTCGCTCACAGTCTGTTTCTCTCTCTCTCACACTCTGCTTTTTTTGGGGGCTGTTCAATAAAAATAAACTTTAAAATTTTTCAATTAAAAAACTTTTTCCCTAGCGACTCTTTAGCTCTGCAGCGTCTGGTTTCAGTTTCGTGTTGACTTTTTCTTTCATAATACCCTATCTTGAGAGGTTTAAAAAGGGTATAACTTAATTCGAGTTAAAAGGAAAGTAAATTTATACGATTTTTAATAATAAAATAAAAAATAATTGTTATTATTGCAATAAAAAATGTATAGAAATTAAAAATATATAAAACAAAAAAATAAATAAATAAAACAAAAAAAAAAAAAATAAAAAATAATAAAATATAAAAAAAAATTAATAAAACATAAAAAAAAATTAATAAAATATAAAAAAAATATATAAAAAAATAAAATTAATAACTAAAATAAAAACAAATATTTTTGGAAACAACAAAAAAAAAACAAGCAAAAAATCGTGGAACTTTAATGAAAGACAGAAAATAACTAAAACTTTAAAATAAAAGTTACTTTGAACTTAAAGATACTTTTACTTGAAAATATATTTCCACTTCCAGGGTATTTGTTAGTCAACACCTTTCAAACTAAACTCTTTTCTTTCCCTGCTCCTTTTTTTAGGTTTCTGCCTTCTTTTTTTGTTCGGTTTCTGCGACTGCTGCGACTTGTAAGAGTTCCAACTTACAGCTTGCAAATGCAGCGCATAACTGTAAATAAGCTTGGCCAGCGTGGACTCTGTAGACTGAGCCTTTTATGCCACACAGGACACCAGCAGAGGCAGAAGAAGGCAATGACAACAATGAAAAGAAAGAGAGAGAGGGCGCAAAGTTGTATCTTGCGGTCCTTCTAGCTTTCTCTGTCTGTCCTTACTTAGCGCATGCAAAAATAATGTGCACGAAAATTATGAATGCAGCTAATTAGTTGGGCGACGGCGGCATCTCCAGATTCTGCCTTCGCCTTTGTCTCTCCACCGTGCAACGTGCAACGTGCCACAGCACAGCGGGCGTTGCATATTCATTATGTCATTGAACCATTAAAATTGCGCTTAAATGTTGCCTGCCACAGAGGCTGCTGCTGCCTGGGCTGCTCCTTTGCTTTATGTGACCGCAGGGAACGTTTAACTTAAAGCGTCAACAAATCGTAGAGAGATCAGCTCAAGCAGCCAACTTAACCCACCCCCTCCCCCCTTTTACACTACTCACCCCCGCCCATGAGAGCAAAGAAAAAGTTGTGCGCCATTTGCTGCGATTTATTGCCCCGTGCCGCACTTGAGACGCGCTTGAGAACTTACCTGAAAAGAGAAGAAGGTGAGAAAAGCATGTATAAGTATGGTATATGGTATATGGTTCTTTATATGTAGAGGGATTTATAGAAATTAACTGCGCTTTCTTTAGCTGAATTTTGGCATATTTATTTTTATCACTTTGGATTAGGGAGGTAGACAATTGATGGAGAATGCTTAATATTTTGGGGATTTTAGATTAAGTGAAGAAATAAATTCTGATCTTGGTAGTAATTATAGTTAGTCAAGGATTATACAAAATCTTCCTGAATAGTTATGTGTATTAAATGATTTAAATAGTTTTTATATCGCTAATATAATAAATTAAAAATGGAAACTATATACATATAAATTTAGGCTATTTTTATTCATTTTAAATATTTCTTTATTTTTTTGTTTATTTCAAAATCCTCAAAATGTTCTGAATTTTCCTGTTTTCATACCCTGCATATAAAAACAAAATTTCTACACATTAATTTAGCTCATTTCTAACACTGTAATTCATTATTTTCCAACAAAGAATTCGCACACACACTCACACTCATTCAAAACAAAACGATTAAAGATTAAAGAGGGAAACTTTTCTTTTCATTTTGCTTTGCTTTTGTCTTTTTTTTGCTGCGGCAAGAAATCTACATGAATATGTACATGTATCTTTTGTAAATGCAGCGCATTCCTGTGTGCCACTCCCCCACTCCCAGACCCTCCGCCCCCGCTCTGCATCGCCCCCTGCCTTATAATTTTGTACTGCAATATTTATGGCATAGGTCGCTGCCTACTTATAAACTGATAAGACGCCGCTGCACAATGCAAGGCAGTGCGAGGAGCGAGGAGGGGGGAGGGGGTAGAAAATAGCAGCAGAAGCAGCAGCAGCCGTCAGAGAGCAGATGCTACCTTAAGATTAAGGCCCAGTTACAATGCCAACAAAAGAGACGAGACGAGACGAGGTAACCGCAACGTGGCAACGGCTTTTCAAGGCTTTTGTTGTTATTTTTTTTTACCGTGTAAAGTTTACTCTTTTTTACGTTTTTGCCTTGCTCTGCTTCTTCTTCTGCTTCTTTTTGTTAACAGCAATTTTATCGCGTGCATAAACAAGACAGAAGGACGGAGAGACAGAGAGACAGACAGACGTAACGAGCTGAACGGCGACTTGTTTCGAACTTCGAACTGACTTTCAAGTTAACAAAGTCATGCAACATGGTCATGTGCAACATCATTTCGTATACCCCTTGATTGTCATTGTTGTTGCAACAGCAGCAGCAGCAGCAGCAGCAGCAACAGTTGCTGTTGTTGCCGCGCTGTCAGCGGCTGTAAAGATTATTGCAGGACATTTTGGCCAAAAGGCAAAGTTTTTTTTTTGGTATTTTATTTATTTACGCGCAGCATTTATGCAAAGCATTTAGCCTGCCTCTACTGTTGCCTTCTCTTTCTCTCACATTTTTCCATGCACAGCAATTATAAAGCAACTACAACAACAACAACGTCTGCCCAACGAGGTCAGTGGAGCCCTGAAAATGTTGTTATAAATATTTATTTATAGGCCATTTTGCACATTTATCACAGAGGAAACAGAGGAATTTTTGACTTGTATACCCTGTAAAGTGCAGAGAGAGAGCAAGGTATCCAAGGTGCAGAGGCTTGTATGAGTAAAACAAGTGCAGCTGAGGGAAAATAAGATGATTAAAGATCAGAATTTCTACGAATTTCTCAAAAAAAAAAATTAATAAATAAAAAAAAAATTAATAAATAAAAAAAAAATTAATAAATAAAAAAATAAATAAATAATTAAAAAAAAAATAAATTTAGATCTAAAAAATTGTATAGGGTAACCATAGTATAATTTCTGTTTAGTATTGTTGAAATTTCAGCAATATTTTTCAGAAGATATTCGAAATAATCTTAGAAAATAAACGCTATATATAAGAAATTTCATAAATATCATTCGTTATATCGTTTATAATTCCCACTTTACAGCCCAACCCAAATTCGAGCATTTTCCAAAACCTCCACCAACTTTTTATTTCAGACTTTCTTTCACTTCGATTTTCGATTCGATTTATGTTCCATTGATTTAAATCTCACAGGCAAATGCAATTTTTAAGCGCTTTTGGTAAAGTGAAAAAACTTAAAAAAAAAAAATGTATAAAACTTTATTATAACGCGACGACGAGCCCCAAAAACGAAAGTGCAGTTGGGGACACCTTGAAGAAACATCGCAAGCGATCGCAATAAATGTTGCATTTTTATTATCATTTTTTTTTTTTTTTTTTTTCGTTGTCAGCGACGGGACTCGAAAGTGAAAGTTGCCTTTTTGGACAAGACATGTGAGTGTGTGTCATGTGTGTGTGTGAGTATGTTCGACAGGCTGTTAAAGATCTGTTCATATCTTTCATTAATTTTGTCGCTGGGCTGAGAGCGCGATAGTTTTTATTTCTTTTTATTTTTTTCGCTCGTTGTAGTTTTTTAATTGAATCAACTGACAATTTGGCGAGGGGCATTTTCAGCTGTCTCGCTCTAGCCCCTCTCTCCCTCTCTCTCTTTCTTTCTCTGTCTTGCTGCATTTTCAAACATTTTATATT
Organism: Zaprionus tsacasi; assembly: GCA_018904105.1. Taxonomy (NCBI): domain Eukaryota; kingdom Metazoa; phylum Arthropoda; class Insecta; order Diptera; family Drosophilidae; genus Zaprionus; species Zaprionus tsacasi. The sequence continues at coordinate 6,006,894 of JAEIFR010000507.1, forward strand.
TATTTTTTTAATTGTTGCTGGCGCCTCAAGAAGTTCAATAAACTTGTCGGCGCAACTGTTGCTGCTGCTGCTGTTGTTACAGTTATTGTTGTTGCAGTTGCAATGTTGCTGCTGCTGCTGCTGCTGTTGTTGTTGTTGTTGTTGTTGTTACAATAGATACATTGCAATTTTTAGCGCCGCCTTTCAACAAGCCGCCGCCGTCGAGCAACGAAGCGCGCCGACGATCATTGCCAGAGCTCATTGGCCTGACTCAATTATTGTTGTTGTTTTCTGTGTATATTGTTGTTATTATTATTAATTATATCGGTGATTGGGTTGGCAACATTGCAGCAAATTATGGCGTGAGAAAGTTTTGTGGGAGTTTGCGAAGTTGGAGGGAAAAAGGAGTAGGGGAACTCTCTGGCAATTGATACATGAACTTCGTTTGGGGGAAAGAGGGGAAAAGCGTTTAAAAGACAAGTTTATTAAAGGAACACTTTATAGAGACTCAAAAAATAATATAATGTGTTAATAGTATGTTGAAATTTCAGTTTAAGATATTTCTTTTATATATATTCCTAATAATACAATAATAATAAAAATATATGCAATATTTAAAAAGAAAAACTAAAAAGAAAAACCATCAATCCCTTTGAAATTCTTTACTATCACCCTCAAAAATATTCTTATTCTCAGAATTCTCTTTTATTCTGATTCTTATAGAATCTCTTCACTTTTTACGCATCTTTTCACACACAACAAAAAAAAACTCAACTCACATATGTGGAATATTATATTTTTTAGAAGCGACCCCAACGATTATTGACACCTACTCAATCACAGCCAGGGTCAGAGGCAATTTCGTCATTCTCTCCGTCCATCCGTCCCTGCATCAGTCAGTCAGTCAACGAAGCAAGCAGCCACACCCACAGGCAAACGCCCACAATGGCAAATGAAGCTTAAATTTTAATCGACACTTGAAGAAAACCCCCCGATGATGATGATAATGTTGATGATTTTTTTGTCGCCTTGCGAGGATGCTGCACGCCTGCTCCTGTTGCTGCTAGACAGATGGACAGATAGAGAGGAGAGATGGGGAATGAGTGTGAAAGAGAGAGAGGAGTGAGCGAGTGAGGGATAGAGACCGTTTCGACGTTCAAAGTCATTTGGTTTTATGATTATTAGCTTGTTTAGTTCACTCTCAAGTAGACGTAGATGTTGCATGTAATAGGAGAAGAATGGGGGAAAAGAGGAAAAAGGGGGGGCAGCTTGAAGGGGCTGCTGCTCTTCAATTTCTTTCTTTCTTCTTCTTTAGCTGGCGGCAAACATATTCTTTATGCTTATATAATATCTATTTAGTTGCAGTCAGCAAGTGCTTAGTTTGTTGTTAGCTGCTTGTTTGTTTGCCTCTCTCTTTCTCTCTCTCTCTCTTCTCATCATCTCCTTCTCCCCTCTTGCTGTCTGTCACGACTGATTGCGCTTCTTGTGCGATAACCGTTGCCATTTGTATCTTTTTCCATCTTTTACCCATAACAATTTGACGCTTCATGACTTTTGATCGGTTACGCGACGAGGGACATATGCTTCACATCCAGTTGCAGTTGCAATGGCTTTTAATACCCTCGAAGTAATTAGTTGTGCCAGTGTAGGGTATATTGGTTGAAGGTAAGTTCGTGTGTAGGGCTGATAAGTGTGTAGAGAGTGTGTAGGCTGCTAGAAGTGATTTTTATAGAAAGTTCTAGATATATTTTTTTTCCGATTGCTGTATAATGCACATTTGTAGGGGTATAGTCTTTCGACTTGGCATACAAGTAGTTTAATATATTAAAAGCACTGTTGCCAAATTTCAGCTGTATAACTTGTCATATAGCATAGTTATGGGGTATTTATTGATTCTAGGCGCTACTCGCGTATTTTACAGCATTTTTTCAGTGTTTTTGATTTAATTTATAGTTTTAATGCAATATTTAAGAGTTTAAGAGCACCCTGTACTTAAGGAGCCCCTTGGATCTTGAGATTCTTGGGTATTAGAAATCTAGAAAGACTTATAAGACTCGGAAATCTCATAAGACTTTTGTATTTCAAGTTTTTTTTTTCAGTTCTTCCCAGCTTCCACTGCCGCCACAGGGTATACAGCTAGTCGAGACACCCTTTTCGAACATTACTTTGCGGTCATAACAACTTTTGCGTTTTGTTTAATTGAATAAGTGCTTGGGGCATGGTCGGCAAATGTCAATGGCATTGAAAAAGAAAGGAGCGAGGCGACTGCTGCAGGCGTTGCAAGAGTAAATTTTATTTTTATTTCCATTTTTTTTTTTTTTTCTTTTTTTTTTGGTTAATGGGTTAGCCGATTGCGAGCATGTGGCGTTGATTTGCGGATTTACGGCGCGGCGGTTCCAGAGACGAGCGGCGACCCCAAATTAAATTCGGCCCCAACAACAGCATGACGAGCAGGACATAAAACGCGTTACGATTGCTCGATGTGTTTTTTTTTTCTCTTCCCAAGTTTTTCAGTTTTTTGGTTGCATGCAACATTAGCGACGACGACGACGACGACTGCAGTTATTTTTGGTGCCTTCTCGCGTTCTCCCTGCTCTTCCCTTCTCTTCTCTCTCTCTCTCTCTTTATGGCAATAAAAGCAAATTATTTTTACGATGAAGCGGCAAAATAAATAAATACACTACGTTTCCGTTGTTGCTGTTGATGCATTTTAATGCTCCCCCTCCCCCCTAAAAACATGGTCATGGGCGTGGCATTTGCAATGAACGAGAGAGGGAGGGGTAGAAAAAAGAAAGGGCTACCAAACATTTTGTTGTTAATCGAAGACGAAGAAAAACCGAAACAGAGAAACATGTTTTCTCTCTTCATAGTGTGTGTGTGTGTGTGTATGTGTGTTTTAATGCACCATATCCCAAAATTACAACAATTACAACCATAAATTGCAGGCTTATTAAGCAAAAGGTGCAACATTAAAAGAATTTCGAGAGAAAAAAAAACTAAAATTGCTGAAATATTTCAGTAAATTATTGCAAAAACTTTTGCTCGATTTCGTTGAGGTCTTTAAAGGGAAAATTGCAAACAGGGAACTACAGAAGGTGCTATATAGGAAGCTTTATATTATAATGGTATATCTAGTTCATAAGAAATTGAAATAATATCATAGTTAAATCGGTTTAATATGCTGTAGTTGCTTTTGAAATGATTTTTTCTCTTTTCTAAAATTATTTTGCTTAGTTCTTTTAATAATATAATACTAAATATCTTTCATTGAAAATTGGAATTAAAATTTTAAAACTAGTTTAAGACACTTTTAAAATAATATTTTTATATTTTCTAAAATTTATTTAACTGCAATTTAATGCAATATATTTTCGTAGTATATATTTTTGCACAAATAGTTTTTTAAAGTTCTTCCAAACTCTTCAAAATTCCCCCTACCAACTTTCCCTACGCGCTGTTGTTGTTGTTAATTAACCAACATGTACAAAAATACGTATACCCATTGAGTGTGTACAACAAAAGAGTGATTTATGAATGTGAGTACCCCCCGTCTCGGTCAGGCAAATGAAAATTGCAACTGTGGCCAAAACGGACATAGAAATTGTCGGACGAGTTGGGGCCAAAAAGGATGCAAGCGACACAAATTGCAAATCAAATGCACACCGATAGACAGATCTATTCACAATACACTCACACACCCACTCATTCACTCACACACTCAGCCATGCACTCAGCCAATGCATTTTGCATGCAGATTGCATATTGCGAGGGTGCAGGGCGGGGTGGGGCAACTGAATCGTTTTAATGGATATCAAATAGGGCACAAACAAACAGAGTGAGTGTGCGTGTGAGTGTGTGTGAATAGATGTGAATTTGGGAGTGATGCATTGCATAGCGCACCCTCTACCGTCGCCCCTCCTACACCCATAGGATCAGTTGCATATGAATGAATGTTTGAGTGTGTGTGAGTATATTTGTGAGTGTATTTGTATATTTGTGAATACGCAGTCACGTCGCCTCTGACAGTTTTTCATTCTTTTGCTTTCATTTACGAGCCTGGTTTTTACTGTTGCCAGCTTTTATTTTTTTTTTTCTACCTCTCTCTCTCCTTCTCCCTCCTCCCTTCTACCTTCTTTTTTTCTGTCTGGCAGCTGCTCCACAACAACAACAATGGAGCCAAGCGCAATATTGATTGCAATTTCAGCTTGCAGTGAGGTCGACGCCAACAAGCCTGATTCTCTGCTGGCCCTGGCCCTGACTCCAACGCCGACGCCAACTCCAACTCCAACTTGGCTTTGGGTCTCGGTCTCGGTCTCGCTCTGTGTGCCTGGCCTGGCCTGCCTGCCTCGCCTCGTTTGGCTCACACAAAAGCCTAAAAGCACACACACACACACAGCAGAGATAAACACACACACACACACACACAGCAGGAGCTTGGCTGGCTCATGGCCAACAAGAGCAGGAAACGCGCACCGGAGTGAGCTGCGAAAATGCTGAGCCAACTGAACTGAAGCCTTTCAAGTTGCCAAAGCCCGCAAATATTTCTCTCTGTGTATGCGTGTGTGTGTGTCTGCTGCAGCTGCTGTTGTGTGTGTGTTTGTTTGCTGAAGTTGCCCTGGCATTGTCTGTTGGCAATGAAAATGCGACAGGCAGTGGCAGCACTGCAAAGGGAGTGCAGCAGAGGCGTAGTCAACAGGGGGGGAGGGGGAGAGATATAGCAGACATGCGCCCTGCGATAGGTGCTGCAACTGTGTGTAGGCGCAGGCAGCAGGCACATACGCACATACAAGCAAAAAAAAAACAGCATACTGCGCCCAAAGGCAGCAGAAAAAGGCTTCACTTTTTTTGTGACTGCTTTTTCTACTTACTAAGGAAGTAGTTTTTGCAGGTATTTTTTTAGGGAGATCAAAATTATTATTAAAACAGCATAATAATAATTTCAAATAATAAATAAAAATTTATAAATAATTTCATTATATATTAAATACCGTTATATAATAAAGAAGCTTGAAAAATAAAAGAAACGAAAACTTTCCCAATGTGTCTCGCAAAACATGCCCAAAATTTAAAGGAAGTCAGGATGTGTGTGTGGGATGTGGTTTATGAGACTGAGAGCCAGGGCTAAGTGTGGGGTGTACGAGGTATTTGTGCATGTTGTGCGTGTATTTTTGGGCAAAGATTTCATTAATAGTCTCTGCGGTCAGGCGGAGTTAGGAAGAGAATTGCATACTTGATTTAATTTTATACAAAAGCTTTGCCCACATAATACTAAAAATAAAGGGAAGAATGAAAAATAAACCTCCCTGCAATTTGCAAATGGATTGAGACATATGCAAAATAAATTAAAAGTAGTTTTTTTTCTTAATTCAAACGTGTTTAACCTCAATCGAGCCTACGTCACGCTTCATTTCCTTCTCTCCCCTGCACTATTTTTCAAGCGATAAACAAACCTAACCTTACACAAATTTGTTATTAACATTTTCACTTATATAAGCAAGTTCTACCTACACTTCGCTACATTGTTTTTTCCACAATTTTTCCCCTTTGCTAGAAAACAATATTAAATTATTTTAATATTGCAGATTTTATGCTTCAAGTCTAGACGACAATTTTACTACGTGCTCAATTAGTGTGCCGAAGGGGTACACTCTACTTTGAATACTACTACGTAGTGCATAGTACTACGAATGCACTCACATTCACTCACACACACATTCAAAAGACATTGTTATTTTTCCAAATGGCAACAATATTTCATAATTTTTACTACTACTACGGAGGGAATGTATGTGGAGGAGGAGGAGGAGTAGGAGAACTGTAGGAGAGGCAAGTCTGGAAGATTACGTTGTCTGACCAGACGAATTGCTATCAAGAATAGAAACGAATAGCGACAAAAACAAAAATGGCGAAAAAAAGCTGTGGATATACGTAATACTATACAAAATATTGAGGTTGAGTGGATTTAAGGGTCTACACGATAGCTAGGAAAAGATATATAATTTTAGCAAGTTTTTGGTAAATATCGATAAATTAATCGATTAACAAATTCAAAGAGAACATTGCTTTTCAACCTACACTTCCAACTATGCTTTTTTACTGTTTAATTATCGATTGTTGTAGTATTAATCGTCTATCGATTAACAAAGTTATCGTTTATCGATTGCTTATTATTTACATTTCAAGCTTAATTTGCCCATATGCTATTAAAATTCGATAAAAAAAACGATTATTAATAATTTATTGACTATCGATAATTATCGATAAATGTAGTAATATAACAAACTATAGCTACTAGTTCCTCACACTTCATTATACAACATATACAACTATTTTTTTCAACATTTCACAGCGTATACCCTTAGTCGTGTATACCCCACACATACATATACACGCTTTTGTTAACTTTGAATTTTCACACACCAAAAAAAAAAGCAAAGGCGACTTCCGCGTGCCTCGCTCGTTCGACGTTTGCCAGGCAGGCAGGCAGGCAGGCCGCGCATGGGGCAACACTTGCTGCCGTCGATAAAAACAAAAACGCAAATGTTGCTTTTTATTATTATTATTATTATTTTAGATATTGTTGTTATTTTTCTCTTCTGCTGTTGTTGTTGTTTTGACTAAAATGCAGCTATTCTTGGCCGGGTGCCGCCTTACACAATTTATTTGCAATTGCGCGCGCCATATTACGCGAAAGGAAGCAGAGCGAGAGAGAGAGAGAGAGAGAGAGGGGAAAAAGCAATGAAATTAGCAATAGATTTTACGCACACACACGAAGGAGGGGGGAGAGAACGGGCAACACGTGGGTGTGAAACGATGTTCCGACATTTGCATTTTTATGCGAACTAAGCGAGGCATAGAGGGAGGGGAGAGAGGGAGGCAGACGGGGGGCTAACAACTCACATAGAGCATGACTAATCACGTCCAAAGCGGGGGGAGGGGGAAAAGGTAGCATAAATCATTTGCAGACAAAACAAAACAGCGAGAGAAATCTTTAATGTTCTTTACCTTTGTTGTTATTTTTGTTGTTTATGAGCTTAAAACAGGAAGAGCTTTTCTGCAGAGCAGCAAAAGAGAGCATAAAACACAAAAAAACACGAAAAAAAAAAACAAAACAAACACAAAGCAAACACACACGCACAAAATGAATCTTAACCTTGACATTGAATGTTGAATAAAGAAAACGCCGGCAAACATGTTACACAGGCGAGAGAGAGAGGCAAAGAGAGAGAGAGAGAGAGAGAGTGAGTAAAAGAGAGCGCGCGACTTTAATGCGAGCAACTCTCACGCTCAATACATATTTAAAAGCAAAAACGAAAGTAACCAAAAAAAAAAAAACAATGCACAAATAAGAAAAAAGAAAAAAAACAACGCAACAAATAAAAAAACGCCAAAATTCGCCGCATGTGGCGCTAAAAATAGCGAGCAAAAATAAATTTTAAAGCAACAATAACAAAAACAACGATAAAAGTGAATTTTATGAATTAAAAAAGAGAAGGCAACAAAAATAAAAACAAACGTAATCGCGCTGATAAGCGAAGCGCAGTGCGAATGCAGCAAATAGAGAGAAAAAGCAAGAGAGAGGGAGAGAGAGAGAGAGAGAGCGCGCGATCTAAATCAAAAATCACAGCAAAAGAACGCGAAGCACAAGCACAAAAAACAAAAATGAAAACAAATAACGCGACCTTGAAAACTACTAGAAACGCACAGAGAAGCAGAGAAAGAAGTGATCAAAGCAGACACGGCGATGAAGATGAAGAAGCTTGGCAAAGCAATTAGAAAAAGGTTTTTTTTCGCTTTTTGTTTTGGCAGAGGGTTGCAAAAAATAAAAACCAAAGAAAGCACAGAAGAACAAGAGGGAGAGAGAGAGAGAGAGAGCGAGATCTGCGCTCCAGCCAGAACACAAGAGAGCGAGAGAGCGTGCGGCGCATGGCAAAATAATCAACAAGAAATAAAAGCAAAAGCGAACAACAACAACCAAAAATACAAACACGATCTAATTTTTTTCTCGCTTTTTTTTCTCTCCCTCTGTTCCTCTTGCTGTTTCGTTCTTTTGCTGCTTGCTTGTTGTTGCTGGATTTTTATCGAGCTGGAATAAATTCTCTCGACGAGGCGTTCGCTTTGAAAACGGAAATATGTATTAAAATTGGGCATAACGCAAAGAAATAAAAGAAACTGCTCGCATACACTCACACACTCGCACACATACCGAAAATAATTCTGTTTCCCTTTTTAATTTCTCGCACACATGTGTTGTCAAGCCTGCAGCAATTGCAGAGAGTGCGAGCGAGAGAGCGAGCTGCTGTCAAACCTTGACCCAAAGTCGTGGAAAGAGCAACGCAAAATCAACGAAAAAACACCGAATTCGACAAAAGTGAAACTCGTAATACAAGCACACACTCACACACACACACACACTTTCAACGCACGTAAATAATGTATTAGTATGTGCGCCCCAAAAGGAAACAACGTACAAAGCGCAGCGCAGTCAGCAGCAGCAGCGCTGCAACGCCAAGATCAGCCACTGCCTGAGAGTGAAGAGAGAGAGAGAGCGAAGTAAAGCAAAGAGAGTACACGATGATGACAGTGGAGTCGGTTTGTCTGCTTGATTTGCATAATGCAAGTTGAACTTCCTCAAGATAAATTTAAACGAAAATTGCAGAAAAAACAACAAAAAAAAACAAAAATGCAATATAAAATGTAAATTTTATCAAGTAAATTTGCAAATTTACTTAAAAACGGGCAAATATTGAATTAATTTTTTTCGTTTTTCATTCTTTTGCAGCTGTTCTCGCACAGCCACCATATGAGTGCGAAGGAGATGGCAAGACAGTATGCGGACAAGCAATTATCAAGGTTATATAAGCGATGCAACAACAGAGACAACAACAACAACAGCAGCATCAAGCAATTGCCTCATAAAACTAGACAACAAAATTGTTGCAATTATGTGAAACAATTGTACAATTAATAGTTATTTAATTATGTTTTAATTAAATGTTAGCTTTAATTGGGTGTTGAGTTTGGTTTTTATTTAATTAAAATATATTTTAATTATATTTTGATTGAAAACGCTCAAGATAATTTATAATTTTCTTTTAATATATGTTCACACAACTCAACAAAGTGTTTGTACCTTGCAATATTGAGAAAAAGAAAATTCTCGAAAGTTCCAATTGGTCTTGCATGCTGGAACATCAAGCTATTCTACCGCAGAATGACATTTTGTTTATGTCTCGACACTCTTAGCAATTTTGCATTTAAATATTTGCAAAATATACGATTTAAAATGTTTTGATTTTTTGTGTGATTTTTACAAGGGTACCCCCTGTGATATTTTCAGAAATTTTTTTTCTCAAAATTTTAAATCGCCAGTTTTTAGTTTTAATCGAAAGCGGAGGTCAAAATTAGTTACAAACAAGTGTTTAAATCGATTTTTGACGATACTTAATTTTCGACCAAAAATCAGGTCAAAATCTTTCAAAAATTCGACATACGAGACGCTGGACAGGACGTGCAAGCTAACTTCCACTCACCATAACTTTCTTAATAATTAAGCGATTTCCACGCGGAATGGCATTTTATTTATGTTTCTACATCCCTAGTAGTTCTACATTCCAGAAATTATTAAAAAGACTTTTTGAAAATTTTAGATTTTTTCGAATTTTAGGTAAGGGTACCCCCTGTGAAATTTTCAGGAATTTTTTTTCTTCAAAATTTTAAATCGCCAGTTTTTAGTTTTAATAGAAAGCGGAGGTCAAAATTAGTACTAAACATGTGTTTAAATCGATTTCTGACGATACTTAATTTTTGGCCAAAAATCATGTCGACATCGACTGAAAATTGGACATCTCAACAGGACATGTAGTCTCACTTGTATCTATCATAACTTTGTTAAAAACCAAGATATTTCCAAGCGGAATGGCATTTTATTTATGTCTTGACAGCCATAGCTAAACTACATTTAAAATATAGCATTATAAGTATTTTGAAAAATTTCGATATTTCTGCTATGTTGGTAAGACCCTCTATGATTTTTGGGTATTTTTTTTTACAAGAATTTTCTACTTTTTCTAACAATACTTAATTTCATTTAATTAGCGTTAGAATAATTCGGAAATATTTAGTTATGATACTCTCTACAAATAAATTCCGTACAATAAAAGCCAAATTTGACGTAAAAATAGCTAAATACGCAGCACTGTTCGCATGCATCTCTAGAATATTCTGACAAAACGCATTCGATTTTCTTACACACTCTGTACGCACTTATTTCTATTATTAAACACTTTTTAATTCTTTCTTTTCTAATTTTGTTGCACAGTGTAATTGAAATTCCATTTTGTTTCGCTCATTCGTCTACTGACTAAACACGCAAATATTCAAATAAATTATTGACATTTCTACACTCGCGCGCGCGGCCACATGTTGGGGAAATTTTCACTTTCAATGACAAATCTAAGAATGAAGAGGGAGAGAGAGGGAGGGAGATTGTGGAGACTTACCGCACACGCTCCGAGTAGAGTTCGACCTCCTTGTTCTTCTGCTGCTGCACAAGCTGCTGCTGATCGAAACTGGCCAAAGGTTTAAAATTGCTGATGTTCGCCAATGCGGGCAACTGCGGCGGTGGCTGCGGCTGCTGCTGCGACTGAGGCTGCTGCTGCTGCGACGGTGGCGGCGGTGGTAGCAGCGTTAGCGGCTGCAGCGATTTGCCAAGTCCCAAACCGTTGTGGGGCAAGATCAAATTGTTGGCGTAGTTGTTGTTGGGCAGCAGAAGCTGCTGCTGCTGCTGCAAGTGCAACTGTTGCTGCACGGGCGACAGCGATATGTCGCCGCTGGACTGCGAAGCGGTGGCAGAGGGTGAACTGGAGCCGCTGGAGCTGAGGCTGCCGGCGCGAGCGCGCAGATCCAGGCCGAGCACGTTGTTGTTGTTGTTGTTCACGTTCATGTTGTTGTTGTTGCTGCTCATCAAAATGTTGCTCAGTGTGGCAACAACGCTGGGCTGCAACACGTTGCCGTTGTTGTTGTTGTTCTGGACGTTGCTGCTGCCGTTGTTGTTGTTGTTGTGAGGCAAACCGGAGCCAATGACGCCCACGTTGGGATTGGGCGTCAAATTGCCGCTGCCTACGGCGTTGGTATTAAGCGGCGTCAATGCGCCAACGCTCTGCTTCTGCCCGTCGCCGACGCCGCCGCCAACGCCGCTGCTGCCATTATTATTATTTCCATTGCCATTGCGATTTCGCTTCTTCGCCGCCTTCTTATTATCCTCATCCTCAATGAGCGTCGCTGCCGCTGCCGCTGCTGACGGCTGCTGCACTGCCAGCTTCGACTGCGTGGCAAAGCATACGCCCGTGGGCGGCCATTTGAGATCCTTACGCAATTGGCCACGCCCACATTTGCAATTACAATTCTTATTGATCAATTCGTAGACTTTCTTCGACCATAGCTGCTGCTTACGCTGACGCTCTGACCAGTTGCGCGCTCTGCCGCTCGCCTTGAGCTGCTGCCACACCGATAATTCCCACTGTTCAAAGCATTCACGATGCATATATTGCCCCACGTTGCAATTCTCATTGTTGCACAGCACACGCACACACTCAGACAGACCCTGCGCGTCGAGCGCTATCAATGCGTCCAGTTTGACGCATTCACCGTTTGGATAGCAGCAGCGCGTCAACTGCACGCCAACGTTAAGTGTTTGCTGCATGGGCGCCATATTGGCAGCGGAGAGTGAAGAAGCAGCGGAGGAGGAGGAGAATGAGCCAAAGAGAGTATGCAGTTGCAGTTGTTGTTGTTGCTGATGCTGCTGTTGTAGTTGTTGTAATTGATTTTGTTGTTGTTGTAGTTGTTGCGGCTGCTGTGGCTGCTGCTGGGCTGAGACGACGCTGCTGTTACGACGCGGCGCCATAAATTTTGCACGTGTATTTGTGTGTGAAAAAATTCTCAATGGATTTGCATGTTTTTTTTTTTTGTGTTTTGTTTTTGTTTTGATTACGTTTACTTCGCGGCTTTCTTCCTTCCTTTGTAACTGTATAAAAATCGTAGTTTTTGTTTTTTTGTTGTTTTTGTGTAAATTGCAGTCTATTAATTTTATTGATATTTCTAAATTTATACCTGAGCTGAGTTTACAACGCACGTTTCTAGTATCAAAAAATTTAGTTTTTTATTTTTACATTTCGCACAAAATTGTTTTTTTTTTTTTTTTTTGTTGTCTCTTGGCGACGCGGCGCCGGTTTTTGTTTTAAATTTTTTTGCACTGCACTTTTTTGTTTTTTATTTCGTAATTTTTTTTTGTTTTGTTGAGCGGGAATAAATTGAATATTTGTGTATAAAAAACGTATTCGTTGCCGTTTCCTATGTTCTTCGCTTATTTTACATTTTGTCGCTTTGCCTTTTTGTGTGCCCACAAACTTCTTTCAATTCTGTTTTTCTCTGTCGGCTTGCGGCGTTCGTTGTCAGAGCGATGCAAGAAACACAACCAACCAGATCAAAAGCGAAATTCCAACTGAACCAGCAAACGCTACAAACAGACGGAGAGCCGAGCAAACGAACGAGCGAACAAACGAACGAACCGAGCGTCGACTGCGACGACGACGTCGGCAAGCAGCGCGAGTGCGAGCAGCGACGGCCGAACGAGGAACAACAAACTGAAATTGAAATTCATAACACACACACACACACACGCACGACCGGCAGAGCGAACATGCACACACACAGACATGCTGGCGCACACGTTTCGTTTCGTTTCGTGCGCTTTTGTTGTTGGTGGGTGGATTGGTCGCTGCTGCTGCTGCCGCGGCAGACGTCGCTGCGACGCTTGCAGCGCTGCTGACAGTGAAGTTGCATGCGCTGTGTTGTTGCTAAGGGTGGGTGGGTGTTGGGGTGGTTTGGTTGGTTGATTTTCACTTTCCACCACCACCGGCAGCAGCAGCAGCAACGAAAAATGACGGTCGCCTGCGGAAAATGCTTGTTTTTCATTTGAGGAAAATATCGCATCATTTTTTGGCGCTAAAAACAGTGCGCAGAGCACATGGAAGGGGTGGGATGGCAGCGTGAGCAGCCGTGGGGGTTGGTTTGGTGGAGCTGCGCTATGCCAGGGGAATGAGAAGCAGCAGCAGAGACGCAGCAGCAGCAGCAGCCGCCGTAGCCGCAGCAGCCACAGCAAAAGAGTGTGAGTGAGTGCAAGCGAGAGCGCATGATATTGAAGCAAATTCACTTTCGTTGCTGCTCGAACATGACGAACAATTTCCCCTCGAACGTGTTGCGCTGCGTAGCTCGACTGAGAACGTGTTCGATGTTGTGGCCGTCGCTGCTCTCACGCCTGTGTGTGTGTGTGAGAGAGGCAAAAAAAAGCCGGCAAAACAAGCGGCAACAAGAGAGCAGCAGCAGACAGAGAAAGAGCGAGTTGCAGCATTGCATAGGAAAGTGAAGAGGGGAGGAGGGAGGGAAACGTTTGACTGGCCAACAAATTATGCTGCACTATATTCTACGGGCAGGTATGATGCACATACATACATACATATGTATGTAACTGTGTGTGTAACTGTCTTGACAACGAAAATAATACTTTCTATGTCCTGATTCACACACACACACACACAGGCACTCTCTTTTACATACGCACTTCCATTGATTCCGTTCTGGTTTGTTCTGGTTAGAATGGGATCCCTTGCTGCTTCACTTTTCGTAAATAATCCCAAAAAACACACACACACAAATACATAGGCAAAGGCCTCTATATACCGCACACACACTTGCAGGCAAACACAATGGCACACGAGCAACAGAACGAACTAAAAGAGGCTTTGAAAACATACAGAAAAAAAAAACAAAAGCGAAGACAGGCTGAAAACGAAAACATGCGAATGGCAACGAATTGCTAAATACACTATATTAAGTTATTGTTTATATATATAAATAATTGTTACGTATATTACGGTATTTAGTTTTCTTTTCATATACATATATTTATTGTTTAAATAAATTGTGCATAATTATGCAGTTATATAATATTATCATCTTGTTATTATATTAATATATTTTTTGTACATTTAAAAAATACTATACAGCTCTTTTATATTAATTTTTTTTATTTTATTCATTTATATGGAATAATAAAATATATTTATTTATGTATTTAATATATTTTATTTGCATTTTATTTATTTTTGCCGCTTGCAGCGTATTTGCCTTGTGCCTGCAGCCGCCATTGTTTTTTTTTCTACGCTGCTTTTGGCTGTTGCTGCCTTTGTTGTTGTTGTTTTTGTTGTTGGTGTTGAATATCGCAGTTCTCTGTTGTTGCGCTCTTCGCATCATCGACTGCTCTTATGTATGTACGTACCTATGTATGTATGTGTGTATGTACGCACGGCTATGTACGTATGCATTTTCATATACATGTGTTTGTACATATGTATTTGTTTTTTATGGAGTCCTGTTTTTGGTGGCGAAACGTTGCGCGTGTTGCGAAAAAGGCAATAAAAAATCAAAATAAGGGCACGTGTGGAATGGATGTACATATGTATGTACATAAAATGTATGTAAATATAGAAGAATGCACGAATTCACATAAATAAATATGTATGCATGTACATAACATTACATTTATATAACATATTAACAATGTACATATCGATATACATATTTATGTACATATAAATAAACAATTTCTATCGATATTTTTTGCGCTATATTTAAGTGCATGGGAATTTATGTATGTATATGCATGTTTGTTTTTTGTATAAACAATATATTAAATAATCTAATGTAAATTAGCTACATATACATATACATATATGAATGTATGTATCTAAATACGTAAATAAAATACGCAAAAAATACTGCTCGATAGGCAGCTTCGATATCGATATTTGATCGAAGTTTTTTTACTTATTTTTTTATGTATTAATATATGTATGCATAATAAATATATAAAAATGCAATACAAATACGTCTGTGTGTGTACATACATATGTATGCACGCATGTTAATGCCGAAAAAACACACGGCAGCAGTGCAAAAATACGACGGGCAAAAAAAATGTTCTAGAAAGCATATGTATGTATATGTATGTGTGTGCGAAACAAGTGTTATACATACATATGTACGTATGTATCATATACATATGTATGTATGTATTTGTCTGCATATAACGCCATCAATAACTCTACAAAACAACAAAAAAAACTACACACAACGCGCGTGTTGCAAAAATGTGAGCAGAAAAAAAATACAAAAAAACCTACAGAATTTGTTCCTGTGCGACACGCAGACACACACACACACATGTGCAGGTATGTATGTGTGTGAATGATACATAGATTTCTTATAGGACAGAGAGAGAGAGAGGCAGGATCTGGTTGAAAGTCAAGGCCTCGTCCCAACTGGCAAAGTCAACTGCGCAGTTTGTGACCAGCTCGTGTTGTTGTTGTTGTCGTTGCTATTGTTGTTCTTGTTCTACCTGCGTGAAGTGAGCAGGGGACAGGGGGAGCAAGCGAGGGGCGCTCGAAGGGAAGCTGCTGAGGCTGATATAATAATTAAGTCAGGTAGGCAGATCGTTCGGCCATTGCGTAATAAGTTCGACAGTGCGCTAGAGCGGGAGAGAGCGAGTGTGCGAGCACGTGTATGTGTGTGTGTGTGTGTTGTGTTCTTACTGTATTCTTGTGCTAGCTCAAAAGGATCGTGGCAAAAGGAAGAGCAGGAGGAGCAGAAGGAGAAGCAGCAGCACAAAGCAGACTAGTTTTCCAGCCGTTTTTTTTATTGTGCATGTGTGTGTTTTACGCTGACCTAATTTTAATGACGACCAGTGTTGCGAAGAAAGGGAATAAAATCTCTGATTCGAATAAAGAAGTAGAGTAGAAGAAGAAGAAGCAGAAGTAGGTGAGGCACAGGCAATGCAGGAGGAGGAGTAGGCAACTCTGGCCTGGGGCTGGGGCCATATATTTGCTTCTGCTTCTTCTTCTTCTCTACTCCTGCTCCTTCTTCTGCTTCTTCTTCGCGACGACGACACGCATCAAGTTTAATTTTCATAATTAATGGCAAGTTGTGGCCCATACACGGGGCCCGGGGGCAGATTGGCGGAAAGAGTTGCCATAAATAAACGTCGAGATGCTTCGGTTTCGCTTTTTTTTTCTTCTCTTCTTCTTCTTGTCGTTTTTTTGGGCACTATAAACATGTGCCACACTCTACTTGACACGTCATGTTGCAAGTTGAGGCAGCGCAGACCAAAAAGACTTCCTGTTTTGCGTGTGAAAGCGTGGCGACGCTGTTTGTCCTGCCTGCCCCAAAAGATACTATACTCTATATATGCATCCATGTCTACATACATACATATATATTTATGCGCATGTGGGGTACGCGTAAGATGTTTACCGATTCGCCAAACTTGCGCAAGATTTAACATTTATGCAAGAGAAATCGAGTCAGCGCTTCTGTCCGGTGGTAGAAAACAGACGCCACAACCTCCTCTGATCCTCCATCCCCACCGAGCAGAGTAATGAACCATTGCTAGAGCGGAGACGATGTCGTGACACGCACAGGAGATCAAAAAGAAGTCAATAATATTGTAAAAAATTAAACTTATTTAAAAATAGGTAAAAAGTCTAAAATTCTAACCTAAAAATTTAATTACACTAATTATATAATCACCTAACTAATCAGAAATATTGAAGATGTTCCTCTTAAATATCGCGTAAGCACTCTGATGAATTTTATACAAAATCGTGAGCAAACCATAAAATAAAATAATATATAATTTATAGAAAAAGCAATAAATATTATTTTTTTTAGATTCGACGGGAAAAAATGGAAAAAAGCACTGGAATTGAGAATTGATCATCTAAAATTAATAGAGAGAACTAGAAAGGATTAAAATATAACTGAAAATAGAAAAGATCATCTAAAATGGATTGAAAACCCTAAGAAAGGATTAATATATGGCTAAAAATATAAATGATTATCTAAAATGCATCTTTGGACTTTACAAGGACTCTGACAGCTTCTGCCATCACTAGTGTCATCTCTAAAGCTTACCCGAGGGTGTGTCAGTGGTACACGACAGGCGGCATACCCTACCTCACTCTTGCTCATACCCTACCTCACTCCAACCCAGCACGAGTTACGCATAGAAAACGAATTTTTCTCTGTGTATGTATGTGTGTGTGTGAGTGCGCATAAAAGCAAAAGCCGTGAGCAGGAACGGTATTATTTGTAATTACCCATACTCCCACATTTATCCAATCGGAAGCGACTTTGAAACCCAAAATAGGGTTTGAAATTTTCAATGCTGGCATGGTAACACCCGGTCAGCCCGCGTACATAACAGCCAGAGCAGATAAATAAAGCGATATATATATATAACAGACACACAAAAACACACACACAGTATATAGTCTCGTATGCGGGTCTTTATGGCACACAGCTGAGACCGAAGGGCGTCGTAATTTGGTTGCCAAATGCAACTCATACTCCATTTTGTCTGCACTTCGCCCAAAAAAGGGTCGTCCGTTATTTGGCACGACGCGGCGTGGGCTGTGTGTATTGTTCCCTTCCTCTTCCTTTTCCACATCTCCTGCTGCTGCTGCTCTTTTCCCTCTCTCCGACTGGCCGGAGGATTTGACAACATTGAGTTCCCTTTCCCGTTTTCAGGCTCTGGAAACGAGGCAAATGAAGTCAGCATTCGCTATGCACATGGCCTATTTACCAACTTGATCCACGTATAATTGAATCGCTGGAATACGACTTACAGCTCCCACTCCCTGAGGAAACTGATAGCCATCTTTAAAATGCAGCAAAACTTCAGAACTATTGTCTGAAACATTTTCAAAGTTTATTTAATAATTATAATATAATATTGTAATTTAAATGTGAAAATTGATATTCAAAATGATATTTAAAAGTGCAAAGTGATATTTAAACGTGAAAAGTAATGTTCAACTGTGATATTTGTATATCAAGTGCATATTTCTGTGATACGATATTATATCTTGTGTACGTGCGTGTGATCCGAAAAAAAAATGTATATAAAGAATAGCTAGCCGTCAAGTATTCACTGCACTCCCTCAATCAAATTCATTTGCTTGACACAAGTGATCAAAGAGAATGCCATCTTTACCATCTGAAACAAACATTGTTAGATAAGTGAAGTTTCCTATATATGAATACTATAAGCTACCCGACTATACGTGGCCAGAGAGATGGGTAAAACTCCCAGGCCGACAAACTCAATGGGTTTCTGAACGTTTTGCATAAAGTAAATAAGGGCCATCTTGTAGGGTCTATCGGCTTTCATCCAGTTTGAGTGAAATATGGCCATAGCCAAATCGTGACAATCATCGATAATAAGATCACAGGTGAAGCAAGTCGGAAATGATTGTAGTACACAAGCTGTCATATACCAGGCTGAGGAGAGACCCGTTAGAAAGTTGCAAAAGAATATCAAATGAATTAACGTAGAAGCCAAAACAAAAGCAATTGCAGTGAACTGCACGAAGAGAGAAGTTGAGATCCAAGGACGCATACTGGCGCAGTATCTGAAACATATCAAAATTAATATTAATATATTCTTGAAATATATATATTTCACTTTTACTCCAATATCAATTTGTGATCCTTAATACACCCCACGAGTTTCTCAAAGTTATCCTCTTCGCTGATGTCGGGATTCATTCGTAATGCCTCAACCCGCTGTATAACCAGCTTTATATGCCCTCGCACAGTCATTCCGAAGAGAAATGGAAAACAATCTACAATGATGTTACAGCATACGGCTTGAAGGACAACCAAATATTCAATTGTTGAAACTATCCAAAGGTTTTTTGTGTTCTGCCGCCAGTCAATAAACGGATTATATAGATTGAAGGGCGCGTGTCCGGATAGAACTGAACTGAAAAACATCAACGTTGGAGCCATAACATATGCGAATATATAGAATTTGGAAATTTTTCCACATCTGCTGGTGAATGTCTGAACCTGAGCACGTTCTTCCTCAGATTCACAGCGTTCGTACATCAGGTCCATAATATCTTTTAATTTGTCCACACGCGAAATGTTTGTCAATAATACCAGAACCTTTATCGATATGGCGGGAGTGTTAAAGAACATCGCCATAGAGCCCATAAGCTCAGCCGAAGAAATCTCATCGAAACTCCAGATGAACGGAAGGATAAATGCCAGAGGTAAATACAGTTCCAAAAGCCAAAGGTTTATCATGCTCCAAATTTTATATATGAGCTTCATAAACCTATTTTCAGTCGGCGGTGCACGTAATCCCAACATAATCATGGCATATTCCAGATATTTAAACGCATATCGCGACTTCAGTAATTTTCCATCGTTTGGTTCTGTCAAATGTTCGAAGAACATATTCGGAGCCCTTTTCTTTTCACAATTCTTGGTCGGTTTCAGGAAGTTGTAACACTGAGTGCTCCCGTCGACTGATAGATCCTTTATATAGTTTTAATTGATCTTTCGTCATGACCTTGATATTTATAAATATTCTATGTAAAAAAAAATTAGTTAAAAATTTGTACAGTATGATTTGCATTTTTTGTATTAAAAAAATCGTGACAAACACGTTAAGAATTCACAAGAACTATGTATATCTGTTCGTGCCTATTGATTTTCTCTCCCTTTCATACAAAAAGTTTGTCAAGACTAAGTAGAATAAGTTTTCGAGGTATGAGGGTCGTTTGATAAGTCCGTGACTTTTTGTATTTGCCGCGCACCTGCTCTAAATACAACACTGCTCCTGTCAGCAGTTATCGATTAACAGCTGACTGTAAAATTTTGAGAAAGCTGCGTTTTTTGGTTTGCGTTTTATAGGCATTGAAAGCAGACGATCTCGTGAATTTTAACGAAAATGGAAAAAAGTGAATTTCGTGTGCTAATTAAGCATTATTTTTTGCGTAAAAAATCCATCACCGAAACCAAGGAAAGACTTGATAAATATTATGGGGACTCTGCACCATCAATTTCAATGGTTAAGAAATGGTTTACTGAGTTCCGTTGTGGTCGTACCAGTACAAGTGATGCCGAACGTTCAGGTCGCCCAAAAGAGGTCGTCATGCCAGAAATCGTCGACAAAATCCATGGAATGATATTGGATGATCGGAGAATGAAAGTGCGTGAGGTAGCTGAGGCTGTAGGCATCTCAACTGAACGGGTACATCACATTTTACATGAATATTTGGACATGAAAAAGCTTTCCGCGCGATGGGTGCCGCGATTGCTCACACACGACCATAAGCGCAACCGTGTGACCATTTCAAAGGAGTGTTTGGCGATGTTCAACCGCAATCCAAACGAATTTTTGCGCCGTTTCGTTACCGTAGACGAAACATGGATCCACCACACCACACCAGAGACCAAAGAACAATCAAGACAGTGGGTTTCTCCGGGTGAACGTGCACCAAAGAAGGCCAAGGTGGGTCTGTCGGCCAACAAGGTCATGGCCACAGTTTTTTGGGATGCACAAGGTATCATTCACATCGATTACCTTGAAAAGGGTAAAACGATCACCGGCGAATATTATTCAGAGCTTTTGGACAGATTCGATATTGATTTGAAGCAGAAACGACCGCATTTGGCGAAAAAAAGTGCTGTTCCATCAGGACAATGCACGGGTGCACACGTGTGTAGTCAGCATGGCAAAATTTCATAAATTGGGCTACGAACTGCTACCCCATCCAGCATATTCTCCAGATTTAGCCCCCTGTGACTATTTTTTGTTTCCAAACATGAAGAAATGGCTCGGCGGTAAGAGATTCGGGTCAAATGAAGAGGTCATCACAGAAACAAACGACTATTTTGAGGGCCTTGAGAAAACCTATTATTTGGAAGGAATAAAAAAATTGGAAAAACGCTGGACTAAATGTATAGAGCTAAAAGGAGATTATGTTGAGAAATAAAACGCTTCTTTGACGAAAAAAATATATTTTATTCAAAAAGTCACGGACTTATCAAACGACCCTCGTATTAAATATGTATTAGCAAGGGTATGAACATTGGTTTATCGCTATCGTTGTGATCTGGGAACCTAATTTTTGTAAGGGCAGCAGAACCAACGATGGAATGAAAACAATATGAATATGTAAAACTTGTTCAAAGTTTTCATATATATTAATTATAATATAATGCTCCTTGTTTGTGGTTCAAGTGAAAAAGTTATATTATGTAACATATGTCCTCGAACAGTCATTGCAAACATCAGTAAGTGGTCCCCGTAATCCCAACAAAATCATTAAAAATTCTAAATATTTTTACTCAGTCCTTAAACGTTTTCCATCTCTCGGTTCTTTCATATGTTCGAAATTTTTTTTCAATGTTTTCTTCTTCTATTTAACATTTCTTGAAGCTTGCAAAAATTAAAACTGAATGATTCGATCTGTTCTGTAGGTTTTCTTTTTATAATATTGATATACCTTATAATACGTGCTTGATTGGTATTGTTATAAATATATCATTCGTGCAAAAAGCATGATTTGCACATTTAGTTTTAGTTTGAAAAGTTTTTACCATTTGTAAATGCAGTGCATTGTATGACTCTGGTCTGTCTAGGCTCATATAAATCTACAAAAAAAAGTCTTTACTTTAATTTAAAATGTACCATATGAGGGAGAGTGTTATTTAAATATTAATTGAATAATATACATAGATGTAAAAATATTTTTCTTAGCTAGTGTTAGCTATCCGACTTATCGATATGTTTTCCCATTCAGTTGAGTTATTTGGCTTGTCATTTTATAGTTGAATACATAAATGAGTATACAGTGAGTACATAGTAAATACAACACACAGTCTGACTCATACACAAATACACACGCTCTCTCTGTAGCATATGCGCGTGTTTGTGTAAATGAAAGCGGCAAGTGAAAGTGAAAGAGACAACAAATTTCGAGCTGAAATTTCATTTGTCCTTTGCCACCTCCATTTCCCTTGCGGACAGAGAAAGAGAGAGAGAGAGAAGTTAGAAGGGACAAGGACAAGCAGAAACGGAAGGAGCAGAAGGTTTGGAAGAAGAAGCTGATGAGCAGGCGAGCACAAGGAATTTCGAGGCGCACGCACATTTTTCGGGGGTATTTTTTTATGGTACAAGTCCTTACATACATAACGGAAGTTATACAGGGTGCCTGCGTAAAGCAATAAAATGGTACATTTTTCGGTACATAAATAGAAACAAATTTTGAGAGTTTTATAAAAAAGACCATGAAAATTAGGAAAATTAATATATTTTAAAAGTAGAGACCATATTTCAAAATAAGAGTCCATAAGACATAAGCAGAAATCAAAATTATCGTTGTACTTTATTTTACGATATGTGCGGTACATTTTAAAGTGATTTATTGTACTTCGTTGAATATACCCATCTGCTTGATAAATGTTATCAAGGAGAACGCCATTTTGACCATCTAAAAAAGAGATTAATGAATCTAGAGAAATAAAAAATATATCAGATATTACCTTGCTATAGGTGGCCAGACATATTGGGAGTATTCCAGCCCCAATGAACTTGATGGGCTTTTGAACATTCTGCATGAAAATGATGATAGCCATCTTATAACGCTTTTCTTCGCCTATCCAGTTGGAGTGAAAAATCGACATCGCCAAATCGTTACAATCTTCAATAATAAGGTCGCAGGTAAAGCAGATTGGAAAAGACTGCATCATGCATGTTGGAAGGTACCAGATCGAAAAAAGACTCGTCAAAAAGTTGGCAAAGAATAGCAAATGGATCAGAGAGAAAGCCAAAACGACAGAGAGAGCAGAGAACTGAACAAAGAGGGAAAGCGAAACATAGGGTCGCATCAGGTCGCAGTACCTGCACGATAATATAAAATAACATTTACTATATAGATATTATATAATTCATATTTACTCCACTATCAACTTGTGGTCCTTGATGCACAGCACGAGTTCTTCAAAGTTTTGCTGTTCAGTCGAATCCGGGTTATTGCGAAGTTCCTGAACCCTCTTAATGATTAGTTTGAGATGTTCACGTACTGTAAAGCCAAAAATGAAAGGCATAGCGTCTACTATAATGTTACAATGGACAACCGGTAAAAGCATTATAGAATCGATAGTTGAGCATAACCAGAGATTTTTCGTGCTTTCACGCCAATCGATAAACGGATTGTACAGATTGAAGGCTGAGTTGCCTGACAGTACCGAGCTGAAGAACTTCATTGTTGGCACCATTATATAGGCCACAATATACATATACGTTATGGTATGACAACGTCGTACGAATCCATGTACTTGAACGCGTTCTTCTTGAGACTCGCATCGTTTATACATTTCATCCAGTAGATCCTTGGCCTTATCGATGCGCCAGAAATTTGTCAGTAATATTATCAACTTCAATGAGATAGCGGGAACATTAAAGAATATTACAGACATGCCGACAAATTCGCTTGACGTAAGCTTATCGAAGTCTTTCAGAAAGGAGAGTATGAATGCGGTAGGTGCATACGGTATTGTTATGAATTTCACAACAAAGCCCCAAAACTGACAAACCTTATGATATTTCGATTTAAGGTTGGGTTGCGGGCGTAAGCACAATATTTTAATGCCAATCTCAAGATACTTATAAGCCTCTGGTGATTTAAAAAATTTTCCTTCCTTTGGCTCCTTCTTGTAGTCGAATTCCATTTTCAAAACTGTTTCCACTATGCTCAAAGTTTGCCCAATGACTGTGGTAAACCTTTCTAGGAATATCCTTTTTATACAAAATCTTATAATAATTAATGTACACCGTAATGATGATTTGCAATTATTTTAAGCCTCGTGTATTTGTTTTGAAAAATGCATCAGGGTCAAATTGTGGCAAACACGCGTGATCGATTGGCAACAAAAACTTAAGTTAAACTTTGTGGCGCAGCCAACTTAACAAGATACCAAGGATGCGTTGTATCGTTGCGACGTGCTTAAGTCGCGGGTTCTATTTCGTAAATCAAGGTTAAAACATGGAGAAAATAACCTCTCTATGGCAATCTTAAAATTTTTGGGTGATGGAGATCTTAAACGCATGCATGGAGGTTTAATCATAGTCCTAAATTTTAAAAATTTTAGATTTATAGTATTTCAATGCAGAATCAATCAGTCAATCAATTTAACCATGCAGCAAATGCAATCTTCCACGCAAATCTAAAGATTTATGACGAAATTATGCGTGTTGGAAGATGTTATAGGGATCTAAAATTCGGTAAAGTTTATGAAAGATCGTAATTAATTACAAATTAATAGATTTATAATATTTTCATGCAGAATTAATCTTGTTATGGTTGTTGCAAGGCGCGAAAGAGTAAATGATTTGAAAAATTCGCGTAGAACTCGAAAAACCCTTTCAGAAAATCAGTTAAAAGGGAACTCGACAAGTGGGTGGGCTATAGAAAGGAACAAACAAACATTCAGTCAAAGACATACTGCAGCTCTATATATAAGGCACCATATACCACCATATTTATGTATTATATATGTATGTAAAAATAATGCAATTTTCACTAACACGCTGACCTTCAACATGATTTTCGTTTGTGAGGCTTAGCGAATGTGTGGGAGAGAGCGGGAGAGTGTGAGAGACAGCGACGAAGCAGCGGAAGAGGCGAACGCCAAAATAAAAAATAAGTGTGGCAAAAGCTAAAGGCAAACGCAATATAGACGCGGTTGTTATATACAACAAAAACGAATGTCTGCTGCATAATCCACATGCGGGCTGACACACACACACACACACACAGCACGCGCATGTAATCATGTGCATGTGTGTGTGCGTGTGCGTGTGATTTTATAACATGAAATTGAAATTTGCTGCATGAAAACGAAATTTGCAGCATGCTGAAAATTGAACGAAGCGGAGAGACAGAGAGAGAGCGAGCAAGAGAGCGGCAGCGGAGTGTGTGGGGGTGAGCAGGCGTAGGACCGGCTGCATCGTGGGTATGAGGCATGCGCGCGCGCATTAGGCAGCCGCATGCAACATAATTCCAACTCCAACATCAGCGTCGCTGTCGACGCCGCTGCCTCAGTTGCTGTCGCTGCTGCTGCCTCTGTTGTCGCTTCGTTTTCAAGTGCAAGTCCAAGGGCAACTTCGTGCAGCGACTGCAACAAGGAATGGAATGCGACTGCGTTGGCGTTGGCGTTTGACAGCGACGGCGTTGCGACGCCGCAGTCGACGCGTTGCTGCCTTCCAGAACCTGCTGCTGCTGCTGCAGACCTTGAAAGCAGCTTCGTGTTGGGTTCGCCGTCGCCGTCGTCGTCGTCGCCGTTGCTGTTGTCTGTGGTGTATATACTCTCACTACCACCACACAGTGTATACTCTCTCACACACACACTCACACACACAGACGCCTGCATACTTGCACTCTCTTTTGCGGAGCTGCATTTGTGTTGGTTTTTTGCACGTTTCTGTTTTATCGCCATGTTTCTATGCCTCGTTGGCAGTGTGAGGGAGGGGGGAGTGTGGTAGGGGTGCAGCATAAAAGCTGCTGCTGCTTTTGAGTGGGCAGCAGCGTCGCGTCGTAGAACTCGCTTTACTGCCTGCTGCCAGCGTCTGCTGCTTCTACTGTCGCTTCTTCTCAGTCTCTCCTTCTCTCTCTCTCTGCCTCTGCCTCTCATCCTTTCTGCGCTTCTACTCTGTCCACTTTTTGACATTTCGCCCACTTTTTCCTGTTCTTCCGGTTTTTGTTTTGTCTGCTTTCCTGTTTTCGACCCATAATCCTGTCCCGTGCCGTCGCAGTCGCTGTCGCTGCTGCTGCTGCTGCCTACCGCCTGCGCTGCGCTTATGTAATGCCAAAAACGTGTTCTCAGCTTGAGGCTTTGTGACAGCATTTCTGCTATGTGCGAATTACGTATCGAAAAGAAAATTTGAAATTGTATTTTGCATAGAAGAGTGCCTAAATAATCGTATATATTGGATAGAGTTTATGGTATATAGAGTCTGTTATATTATTTCGAAATTTCCTATAATTTTGATCTCAAATTCAATATTACGATTTTTGATTCGAAAAGAATGGATTTATCATATATTGATCAAGTAAAGATAGAGAATATTATATTGTATATTATTACTATAAAGCAAAATATAAAAAAAAAACATATTATTAAATTAAAAGTTTTCTGAAAATAATTAAAAACAGTTCACTCATATATTTGGGAGGATTTAGCAAAAAATTTAAAGAATACCAATTATATTTGTAATAAAAATATATTATTATGATAATATCTAAGAAATATCAGCTTTTGCCTTATATAGTATATAGTATATAGTAAAAATAATTTAAATTCTCGCGATTTTCTAATTATACTATCTTCATTTTATTTATTAATAAAAACATAATTATGATACTGCATTATATTTGTTCTTAAGCTAAAAATCTTATCTTGATATTTTAATGAGAATTTCTTCAATTTTTAATATTGTTTTTATAACTTTTCTTTCTTTTATTATGAAATAAAAACCAAATTTCTTGAGATTATTTTTGTTACCTTTATAATAAATATATAAAATTTGTGTACCTCCTTTGGGGGTAAATTTCAAGTTGAAATTGAAAAATTTCTCCATCTCCCATTTTTCTCAGAGACATATAGATTGCTGCAATTGATGCTTGTTTTTCGTCTATTTTGACTACCAAACTTCTCCCCTACTCGATCCTGTTTTATGGCATTATCTATGCCAAAGTGGAGTTAGAGAGAGACAGGGAGAGAGAGAGGAGAGGGGGCCAACCAACACGTGGTATCAAAATGTTACCCAAAAGCCGTGGGCCATAAATAAACCTCAATCGCAACGGTGGCTGCCCAGGCAACACCCGGTCCGCACAGCCGGTCACCCAGCCCAGTCTACAGTCCTCAGTCTCCAGTCTCCAGTCTCGGTCTCAGTCTCCAGACCCAGACCCAATCCCAGTCTCAGTCCATACTCAGCCCACACACTCTCGAAACGAAACGAAACGAAAACCCGAAGCTGAACCCAGAGTCAGAGACGGAGTCGGAGTTGTGTAGCATAAAACATGCTTGCCACAGGGAGGGGGGGGGGATGGGAGGTGCCACAACTCTCTCACAGCGCCGACGCAGTGAATGCACCACCAAATGCGATACTGGGCCGCAACTCCGCCTCGACCATGCCCCACCGCAGCAACGGCTGCCGCCCTACAAAATCGCAATACGCGTGTCGCTCTCTTCTGGCAAAAGCAGAGAGGGAGAGAGAGAGAGAGGGAGAGAGTGAGAGAGAGAGAAAAAACAGAAAAAAATCGCATGCACATAGAAAACTTTCCACGTTCTTGATCGTGAATTTTCTATGCTACTGGGCCTTGAAACCTTGACAGAGACACAGCAGGCAGGCAGGCAGCAGGAGGAGGAAGAAGTGTGAGGGGAGGAAAAGGGAGGAAGAGAGTGAGGGGGGAGTTAGGTGTTCTCTCTGTATGTTGCCGCATTACGTCAGTGGGCCCCAGTAAAAGGGAAACTTCGCCTCCACTGCGGACTTTTAATGTCACTCACAGATACAAAGATACAAAGCGACAGATACAGATACTTCTAGCTAGCTGTGTGTGTGTGTGTGTGTGTGTGAGGAAAGCACTCTGCTGTCGTTTTTCTTTGCCAGTTCTTTTTCTCCTTTTTTTTATTTTTATTTTTTCCTGCCTTGTTATTTTCCGCTGCTTTGGATTTCCTGCCAGTTATTTGGCTTCACTGCCAAGTTTCAAGCTAAAAACGCCCTCCGTTTTATAGCCAAGCCAAGACTTTGGCCGAGGTCGTGTCTGTGTGTGTGTGTGTGTGTGGCACAAGGTGTTTCATGTTGTTAATGGCCCTGTATATCGTATATATGTATATGTTCTTTCTGCTCCATGCTGTGCTGCCTCTTTTGCGTTTTATTCTTTCATTTCCATCTGCGGGAAAAACTCGCGCCTTATTGAGTCTTATTTGTTTTCACTGCGCAGATATAGACAGATATATATATATATATATATATATGCGAATATATGTTCCTGCATTAGCATAAATATGCCTTGCGGTCGCCTTAGTGAGTCATCCCATGCAGTCGGTCCTGGGGGTTGGACTGGGCCAATAGAAACTAAATTGGTTTTGTTTTCTGTTTTTCTCTTTCTGTGGTCATAATCTAGTTAGGGTTTGGTAATATAAAATAAATATGTATATGGGCGGGCAGGTTATGTCTAATAATGCGGATATTACTACAGTCTACAAAATTACTCAAATTATTACTAGGGAAAACAGGAGAAAGAGAGAGAGAGAGAGAGAGAGAGCGAGAGAGTTAGACAGAGTTATTAGTAGGAACATTATGTCTTGAGGTTTTCCGAGCTATTCTAATATAATTTATGCAGTTCTTTTTAATGGTCACAAGGGGTAGGCGTAGAAAAATGATGCGCTGAGAGTTTTCCTTAATATGCCTTAAAGAAATATGATTAATGTGGAATATGCTGTCATTATATGCTATTATATCACTAAATACATATTCATATGATACGAAAATTTAGTATGCTGCGTATGAAGGTTTTTAGAGTTAATTAAAGTAGATTTTGTTTACGTTTTCTTTAATATTATTATTATATATCCTTGATTGATTGTTTATAATTTATTTTAAAGCTCAAATCTATTTTAAAATAATTCCCTATAAAATTCGTAGCTTCTTTGAATCCCTTTTTAATTTTTGTAAATAGAATTCATCATTCCAGAATTTTCCTCGCTCTTCTATCGCACATTCCTCGAGTATGGATGTCACAGTATTTAAACATAACAATCTGCACTCACTGCACAAATAAATTTCTCTACCTATCTAGAATAACCGCACATCTATACAACACAGTGGAGTGTAATGGTATATATGTAGTATGAGGTATTGTACCCCAGTCCCTTTTTAATCTTATCTGTTTTGTGCCACGTCAGTCGCTTCGTTGATTTTCCTTTGTTTTTGCGGCATGTGAAAAGGAAAGTGCTCACCACACACACACGCACATAGATAGATAGATATACATGTGTATTTTTATGGCAACCCCCACATAGACAGAGAACATATATATATATATATATAAACCGAATGCGTTGTATACACTCTTGTATCATGGAGCTCCTCCCACCGGGAGGCAAAAATGGCTTTCGCATTGGTTTTTTGGCGTATTTCTATACGATATTTCCATTGTACATTCTGCTTTTTGTTATGCAGATATTAATGATATATCTAGTTATATATCTCTGGCTATATAGACAGCTGTCGTCACAGCGGCTTAGCAGATTAATTGCAATGCGCGTAACCGCAGTTTGAACTCCACTTGACTCGTTCCCTTTCTTTGTCCCCCTATCTCTCTCTCTCTGTCTTCCTCCTCCTCTCTCTTTCTCTATCTCTAGCTATCTTTGTCTCTCTCTCTCTTGCTGCAATTGTTCTCAAAGTGAGTTCACAATTCCCGATCTTTCAATTGGCATGCAAAAACTTTTTCCACATTGTCATGCAGTTTTTATACCCTGTAATAAGGCACAAATGGGGTGAAGGGGAGTGTCTAGAGATATTTTTATTTAGGATATATATATTTTAACCTTTTTAAACCTATTTTAACCTCTTTAAAATTGTTCAAATCTCTTTTAAACCTATTTTAATCTATTTAAACCTATTTTAATCTATTTCAACCTATTTTTACCTATTTTGACTTATTTAAACCTATTTTGACCTATTTTACTAGATGATAAAACGTTGTACAGAATATTTTGTAGCATAGTAAAAGGTTTTATAATCTTATATCATATTACTTTACAAATGCTTTTAAGACCTATTTTTTTTATTTTTTTTTCAATAAAAACTTTTTTCCAACTTATTTTAACGTATCTACAGGGTATTTTTGCAGTCTAAAACGCCCCAAATGACCGATTTCTAGTTAATTTTTTGGCCTTTTGTGCAAAAGTTGTTGTTGTTGTTGTGCTTTCCACAAATTGAACACTGCAATTGTTTGTCAACCATGGACCGTTACATCCGCTGAAATTGGATTAATGCGCCTCGCTGGCTACCACACTGAACTAACCATCATTGCCCACTGTGTCTGTCTCGCAGTCGTCGTTCGTCCCACTGTTGATCAAATTTTGCATGTCCATTTTAACCCTTGTTGTGTCTGTTGCATGCCAAAGGGCCGAAATGCAATTAGACCGTGACCAGTAACTGTTAAACGTCACTGTGCAACCTGCTGCTGCTGCTACTTCAGTAAAAACTTTCCCACAGGATTTGGTACCCCTTTTGTGGTTCTTCTTTTTTCTTTTTTTGGCGAACCAATTAGATTAATTTGCCTTAATTCTGCAGTTGATTACAAAACATTGCGCAATGTCTTTTGCCCCAGCCCGGTCCCGAAAACAACAAACTTAAAACATAAATCAACACATCCGCTCAAATTCCAGGAACCGCCCCAGTTGCCCCAAGAGCCCCAACAAGCAGTGCTCTCTCTCGCTCTCTGTCTATTTCATTATGGTATAGTAGCATGTAGTTGGAATTGTTATTCATTAAAAATAAATAAAAATTGTCCCAATGTATTTTGTTGTTTTCGGTGCCTTCATGTGAAGAACCAATGGAAGAGTCTCTCGCATCTTTGTATTGACAGGCGTCTCTAGGGTTTATGTGAGTGTGTGTGAGGGCGTGTGTGTGTGTGTCAATATGCGTAAACTACGCATTTGGCATTCGAACAGAAAAAAAGACGAGACCCGAACGAATTTCGGGCATAAATCATTCCACATGTTAAATGGCACATGATGCTGGGAGAGATTTGTGCTTAAATAACGAAGCAAAGATACCCTCTAGTAGAACATTTTCAAACTTTTACAAAAGCTTATATATTTTTCTACATAATCTGAAAATTTAGTAAAGATATTTAACTAAATGTATTGGATTAAGTCAAATTTCAAACTGAATATTTGCAAAAACGCTAATTTTCTAAAATTTCAAGTGTCTAAATAATCTGTTAAGTTGATAAAGCCAAGTAATTATGCGATTTGTAATTTTATAACAAAGATACCGATTTCTAAATATTTTCAATTTTTGAAAAAAAAAACTTTGTACAATTATGCCATTATAATTTCGTTTATTTATTTAATCTTAAGCTTTCAAGCTTTTCGCCAGCTTATATACCCTGCTTTTATTTTTATAGAGTACTCTCAACAACAATGAAAGCACCCAATCGAAATCAAAAATCTGCCGAAGAAAAGCCTCACACAATCGACGCATAAACATTTCGCTTGGGTAAGCGAGGCATGAGAAAATTCTCTTTTATATTATTTAAGATCAGACCGAAACAGTCCCAGCTGCGGCCTATTAAAAACTAGGCAAAGCCGTGCCGCATACAATGTGGTAAATTAACAAATTAAAACGAACCGCTTTGGCGACGACTCCGCGTCCGCCTTCTCCTTCGTCTTCGAGTGTGCCTGGCTCGACCCAGAGACAGGGTCAGAGTCGCAGGCAGAGACCCATCCCCCCCCTTCCCATCCAGCAGACATCGCTTCCTCTCATAGATCGGAAATCTTATATGCTGAGCCTATTTTGTGGGCATTTTATGTGAATTTATTATTAATTTTTTATAGTCGTAGATTTTGTGGAGCTTACGAGAAATCAAAGTGCCGACTCTAGACTTCAATTTGTGCGTAGCTCAAGCATTTTTTTGCGGGAATGAGATCGTTTTTTCTATTTTGGGATTGAGTCTGAAAATTGTGTAACTTTTGTAAGCTTGCATAGAGAAATGAGAGTAAAATAAATCTGAGGGAAGATTTGGTTATTTAGTTTGCGATAATCCAGAGAATATATCTTTAGAAGTGGATATAATACTAGGATTATAATATTATATGATGGAAAAACATTTACTGAAAGTTTAACTACTGATATATCAGCCTAAGATTTTATGTTTATACGCAAGTTATAATTTTACACAGAAGAATGACCTAATATGCAATTTTTGATTCATTTGAATTTCATTTCAGCTTGAACCCTAGCAGAATTGATTCAGTTTGAGTTCGAACAACAAATAGGGAAATATGAATAAATCATATCATAACTATTCATAGTTTCATTTCTTCAACGATGTGTTCAATGAATTTCCTAGGAAATGTGTGTGACGTTAGCTTTAGAATTCTGGGAAAGAAATCGTTTAATAATGCATCCTCCTAAAATGCTGCTATGAAATCGTTTTCGAATAGCTCTCACCAAAGCCGGTTGAATGGCCCATAATCTCTAAAGTGAATGGAGGCAACGAGCAACAAGCGCAAACGGGCAAACAATGAGAATGTTGTGTGCTCGGGCCTAACCACTTCATTAGCACGACGACGACGACGACGACGACGGCGGCGACGCGGCTTATCAGCAGAGGCCCAGCCAGCTGCCCAGCCCCCAGCAGTACCCAGTACCGTGTGCAGTTCAGGCCAATTCAGCGGGCCAACAAAAGCGGACTGCAATACCAGCAACAACAACAACAGAACAACAACAATTTATCTAGACGAGGCTTATTTGACAAATTATGTGGTGTCGACGCGTTGGCCATCGATACCAGCACCGTGTAGGGCAGTGGCGTAATTGGAAAATGTATTTTGAAGGGGGATTAGATAGGGCAAGGAGTCGTTAGGTAGGTTATGATTTTAAGACATTATTGAAACGACATTATTGACGATGAAAAAAAAAATAATGTAAAACTATACTTTCCCTAATGTTAATAATTATTTTTATTATAAACTTTTTAAAATTTTATTAATTTATTTTTATATATTCCAAATCGACTATTCCTTCCTCAATTCTTTTAAGGAATCAATGCCAACAAATATTGAATATTTTTAAAAATATTAACCAAAATTTTATGATTTTTTTTCGATAGTTATTCGATATTTAATCTTGTTTAACAAACTTAAGTACCCTACTTCTGTAGTATTTTATTGCATTATTTATAACTATATAAAGTTGTTAAACTTTTTTATAAGCATTTTTTAACGTTCTCTGAATATTATCTAAATTCCTTTTTATTTGAGAAATATTTTAACTTTTTTGTTTAGAATATTGTATTAAAATTTAACTGATTAAAATGTATACAAAATTACATTTTCTATACTTTGATTAAGAATTTTCCTATTCTTCATGCCACACATATCCCTCTCAACGCACGCCTCTGTCCGTTCCAGTCTTTGTCCCTGCAAACTGCGCCCCTGGCAGCGTCAAATCAGTCAATCACGCATTGCCCAGCCCTGTCCGGCTTTTAGGCTAATAACAAGACAACATTTGGACAGATAGACAGGCAGCAGGACAGAGACGTTGCAGGTGGGGAGTGTGGGGCAGCGGGGGCTGGTTGAAGAGGTTTTTAAACTTTTTCATGGTCAAGAAGTGGCAACAATTTGTTGCAAGCTGCCAGGTGAAAGAAAAACCTTGTCAACAATGTCAATTGGAGTTGGAGTCGTAGTTGGACCCACCCACCCCGAGAGCGGGCCTTGGACTTGACTGTCGTCTTGGTTTCAATGCGACCGACGACGACGGCGACGGCGACGTTGTATGCAAATGCCGTGCACAGCTGCAGCAGACTGAAACGCGGCCTAGCAACAGTGTGTGCCAGTGTGTGTGTGTTCTATGTGTGTGTGTGTGTATCTGTGTGTGCAGATTCTAAAGTTAACCGCATGACGAATCACTTCGCATAAATTGAAACGCTACGTTGCATGCGCTGCGTCTGCTTAAGAGGCCCAAAGCGGGGGCCATGGCGTCGCGCCTACAGCAGTGGCGTAGGGGCGCAGGGAGGGGGTGCAATAGGGGGTAAGGGGTCGTCGCCAGTGCAAATGTGCGTCGCCATTGCCGACGCCTCATAATTCTTCAAATGCGTGTGTGGGGTTTCTGCCCCGTTGGGCTGCATGGGGGCGCGTTGCGCGTTGAAAGCCTTTGACGGCGACGGCGACGACGACGACGCAGCGACGCAGCTCGTTAAATCGTGCAGCAAAGGCACCTCCCCTCCTGCCTCTACACCCTTCACTGCCCTCAAAGACCGCCAGAGCTATCAATGCTGCGTTTTACTTGCTAATTACACATACACGCGCATACTTATGAGTGCAGCTGTGTGTGTGAGTGAGTGTGTTTATGCGGAGAACTTAGGCTGATAAGTAGAAAAAGATATAGGGTACATAATATTACGATGTTTTGCTAGGAAATTCAACTGTCAAAACTCTTAAAGTTGGTTAACCTTCATAACTATTCCATACTTTAAACTTGTCTAGTTCTTTTGCAGAGTTTTTCAAATTTTGCGAATAAAAATATTACATTTCTAGATATATTATTATTATGTCTTTGAGTAAATATTTAGATGATATTTGAACTAATTTCCCCGAATATTCTATATTTTTGAAAGAAAACGTTTGGTATTCATTATCTTTATTTTTTTGAAATACATGTATAAGAAAATAACTTATTATTATTTTTATATTATCTTATATGCACCAAATATATTGAATAGAGTAGAAAATAATTAATTGAAATATTAACAATATTTTGTATAAAACTTTATACTTTTTCTTTATTATTACATACTCATATTTGTTATTTACTTGTTCTCTCATATTTATATGTATTTTTTCTTTCTTAATCCTCTCAACTTCACGCTATCCCTGCACGCATAAACCTAGTCATAAATCCATCTATCTCTTTCACTTTGTCTCTCTTTCTCTGCCTG
This sequence comes from Zaprionus tsacasi, assembly GCA_018904105.1. NCBI lineage: Eukaryota > Metazoa > Arthropoda > Insecta > Diptera > Drosophilidae > Zaprionus > Zaprionus tsacasi. The sequence continues at coordinate 6,041,522 of JAEIFR010000507.1, forward strand.
CTCCCTTGCTGCGCCTATTTGTCTGTGCTCATAGCGATAAAGCAGCGTCTCTATAGTTGTGCATAAATAAGTATACGAATGTCTATACAGGCTGTATACTAGGTAGTACATATACATAAGTATGTAGTATGGTATACGTTTGTAATAACTTATGTCGTTTGTGGTTTATCATCGTATTTTCTTTTCTTTTTTCACCTTCTACGACGACGTTTGTCATCATCTGGAGAGTGAAGTGCACTCGAAATGGCGTTTGCTGCACTTGCCGCAATGCAAATTGTGTTGGGCCTTTAAAGCTGCTGATTATTTGCAGTAATAAAGCGAAAGATATCTGAGTTGAAGCATCTACGCTTTACGATGTCCTGCACTGAGAGAAAAATGCGAGGTAATTGTGTAAAAATGGCAAAGTTTATTTCGAAGAAAAGAAATTATAGAAAAGAGATTTTGAAATATAATTTTTAATACGTAGAATTAAACTACGGTTTTTTAAATAATTATAGCAAACTTTTAGGATGGTTTTCTTGAAAATAGACAGATATTTTCATTAGTAGGGGTGTTTAAAAATCTAGAGGGAGAGAGAGAGAATTCATCTTCATCTTTAAATAAATTTGTTGGACTGTCAGCTTGATTCTCTTCCATTTTATTAAGCGCTCATTTTTCTCAGTGTACACTCACTGCACGCACTAGCCATAAAAAGGGTTTACTACTCATCTGCTGCTGCTGCCTGATAATGATGATGATGATGATGAAGCGGCAGAAGCAGAAGCAGCGCAAGACGATCAAGCCGAGTCTCGTACCGGTCTATAAATCTATAGTTTAATTGGATTAAATTATGCCTGGTCGGGCTGGTTCAATGCAAGCGAGTTGTCTCCCTCTCTCTCTGCCTATATCTGTCTCGTTTTTCATTGTTGTTTTTTTAGCTGCTGCTGTAGTGATTGTTGTCATAGGAGCAATTGACAAGCCCATATGCCCATCAATTGCGCGGATTGGGTAGGTCGCGCTGTCTCTGTCTCTGTCCACATGCAACTTTGTTATCTAATTTCTGAGACATGTCAATACAGATTAAGGTCACACGTATCAACGAGCAATGTAAAGCCGACAATGGAGATTACGACGAACAAAAAAATGAAAAAAAAGAAGGCGAAATTCCCAAATGGGACACGATACTTCGCCTACGTTTCATACCGAACTCGGCTTGATAGAATATAAATCAAATGCTGCAACGATCTTTGCCATTGTCTCTGTCTCTGTCTCTCTGTTGCACCCTTGAACTTGACACTGTGATGTTGCATTGTGTCTGTCTGCACATAAACAATAATAAATGTGGCAAAAGGCCATGACCATCACAAAGAAGAAGGAGTCGGTCTCTCTCTCTCTCTCTCTCACTCTGGTTCTGAAACTTGCTCGAGCTTGTCATCAATGGTTCTGGCACTGAAGTCGAGTTACTCTCCTGCCCTCTTCCTCCTCCTCCTTCTCATTCAATCTTCTAGCTCTCTGCAACTCCTTGAGGCACCCGACATTAGAGCCCCGACCGTGCACACTTCAAATTTATGCTCCTCATCTGTCGTGGTGGCCGCAACTGTCAGCTACAAAGCTGCAGATACTTATTTTTTTGCAGCTCTGTCTGGGCTGCCAGACTTGCGCATATCCTGGAGAAAATAAGCAGCTTTAATTTAAAATATTTGAAGGTTTTATTAGCCGTTTTAAAGCTAAAAGATACGAGGCGAAACTTATAGATACTTTTCAAGCTATTGCAGAAAACACCCTGAAGTTGCTGTATCTAAGAGGCCTAAGTAAAGTAAACTCAAGTAAAACTATTTTTTGTCTGCTTTATCTAGCACTTACAAGTCTTTTAAGCTCCTTTGTGGCAATTTACAGGGTATCTGCAGGCTGCAAATGAAATGCTAACCAAATTTTGCTGCCAAAAATTGTGCGCTGTCTGTTAATGTTAACTGTTTGCCAACTTGGCTCATTCCCACAGCGAACTTGTAGCTGTATCTGCATGTGTGTGTGTGTGTGTCTGTATCTGTGTGTGTGTGTGTGTGTGTGAGGGAGTTTCAAGGCCAGGCAAGTGCAACAACGAGTGCTGCCGGTCTCACGGAACTGCAGACGGAATGCTTCTTATTTTTATACTTTAATGCCTTGGCGTATCTGTCGACACCAAGCGGCAACAACAGCAACTGCTGCAGCAGCAACAGCAACAACAACAGCAGCAACAACAGCTACAACAACAACAGTACAACAACTCAAGCAGCAACAACTAAAGCCAAAGGCGCTGCCACATTCAAGTTGCAACTTCGTGCACGACGTGTAAATATTGTTTCAGCCTTTGTGCGGAACAAGTGGGGGAGGGGGAAGGGGTATAGCAGCGGGTGTGTTGTAGAAAGGGGTACAGGGTACAGAGGAGTGTCCAGTAAAGAAAACGAAAATGTTGTCGAGGCGCATTTAGCGCTAACAATGTTTGTTCTGGCTAGCAACATCGGTTCCAGCTCCGACTCCAACTCCAACTACGACTCCGACTACGACTCCGATTCTGTTTCCAACTGCAGCGAAACATTGCGGCTCGTTCTGCTGTTTACTTTTGCACGCCGCTTTTATGTTGATCCCGCGACAGGCAAAGAGACACACCCGCACACACCGCACTCTCCCACTCTGACATTCCCCTACACTTCTTTTATTTTTACTAAGTTACCCAGCGGGAAGTTTCTCATTGAAAATGAAAGGAGGGCAGCTATAGGCATATTTCTGGTGGTTTCTTTACTAAAGATATGTTTTTTCAGCTAAAAAGTCCGATAAAATGCAGAAAATATTATGTAAGATACATAGAAATTAATATTGAGCTGTGTGTCTGTATGAACGCTTATAGCTCTAAGAGTATAAGAGCTAGAGCCCCTAAATTTTGACACAATACTCATAGTAGTTTAGAGTTTGTTGTAGAATTTAGCCACGCCCACTAACGCCCTTACTTTAGAGAAAAAAACTGGACCGTAGTCGTACTAACTTCTTTTTTTTCAAATTTTCAAAGTTCTACACAAGAAACTGAAAACAAAACCAGATTTCCTGCCCTCTGCACTCCATTACACATGACTTTTACCATGTCTCAGTCCCACTGGGCTATTTCTCAGTCAGTTTCAAGGTTTTGTTTGCGTAGAGGGCGAAGATAGAAGGAGATGGGAGCGGTTCCATCCCCCCCTCGCTTCGTTCTCGGCATGCCAATTGCACATTTCAATGTCACTGAGGATCGCAGCAGGGATTGCCTGGCCGTCAACTGTTTGTCGACTCTGTTGGGTGTTGAATGGGCTCCATGGTCGTCTCCACATCATGTGTTAATTGTGAACGGACCCGACCGTGCAGATTGGACAGATGCAGCAGCAGCGACAGCAACAGCAGCAGCCACAGCTGCCCCAGCGAAAGCGAAACGAGAAAACGGGAAAAAGTGAGTGGAAAGAAGAAGAAAAAAACAGAGAAGAGAATAATTATGCTTATTAAATGCGATGATCATAAATCATCTTTATGGCAATTGAAAAGCGCGCTAAATGCGCCGCCTGTCGCGGATTCTTCTATGGCGCAGATATATTTTTTTTTAGTATAATAAATTCTAAAACTAATTTCCGTAACTCTCGAGCCAGTGCAACCAGGACAACCCTTTGAAGTAGCCACCCCTTGGGCCGTGCCGAAATTAGTCGACTTTTGTTATACGATTTGTTGTTGGGTTTTTTTTTTTTTTTTTTTGCCATTTTTCGTGGCATTTTTAAATTGAATTTTAATTTTGTGTGTTTCGGGGTCCAGACCCTGGTAGCTAATTTAAATTGAGACACATGCAGGCGCCAATAATTAAAAGCGCCCCTTATCCTTTTGTGTGTACCCTGTGAGCGGAGTTCACTTGGCAAAGGGGTATATTATTTAGCTTAGAAAAATATTTTTGGATGATATTTTAAGGAAATTTCAATATATTAATTTTTCTAAAATATTTATTGTATTTATTGAATACTGAAGAATCGAAGAGCTTTTCTGCAGAATTTTATAATATTTTAATTTATTTACAAATATTTATTAAGCGCTCTAAGCGTTTTAAATTTTTCTTAAAGATTTTACGATATATTAATTTATAAATCTTGTTTAAAATATATGGAAGACTTTTTCTGTAGAGTATAATAGTGTTTTAATCGATTTCAAAATGTTTATTGAAATTCTATACTAATATTTTAATTAATATTAACGTATTTAAAATAATATTTTAAATTTCACAAAATATTTCTCCATCAATCCTTTTTAAATCGTATCCCTTAGTCGTTCACTCCCCACTGAGGAGTATCAATTTGTTGCTGCAACTGTTGGCAACCTGGCGCGACCCTTTGGCCATGATGCAGTACATTTTCCACATGAAAAAGCCGCAAAAACTGTGAGATTTTTCACTTGTTTTCTTTCCGCTTTATAAATAGAATTTTTTCCAAGATTTTTTTTTATTGGAAATGGGTTAAATTTAATTGCTTTTGTCATTTTGATTTGCATTTTCTGCTGTAGGCAATTTGTCGACCCAAGCGGGAGATGGTACACTGTACAAAACGTTCCCCAGGGCGTCGTCTATCACGCCGAAGAGGAGGCGCGCGCGAGGTCTTCGCTCACTCCACTCGATATGTATGGCTTCCTGTTGGTGTACCAAGTAATTTTTCAAAATTTATTTCTAACTTATTTTATGCCGCATTTTTTTCTTGTCGCATAATTAGAAAGTCAAGCGAAGGGGTTAAAAGGTCGACCCTGTCAGCGGGCGAGGCCATTAGTTTTGGATTTATAAGGACTTGTGATTTATGTTTAATACTGACTTATGTCATGCTTATGTTTATTAGGCTGCAGTGCGCAATTAGCTGAGTATGGTATAGTATATATAACATGATCGTAAACAAATACTTCATTGTTCGACTTGTTTATATGTTCACAATTGCGCGTTTAAATTTTTGGTATTCGTTTCATTTTTTCCGATATTATTTTGTAATTTATAGCATTTGCCAAATGAGTCGGGAATAACGGCATAAAATTGACATTTGAATACGATTCCAAGTTCAAAACATGTTCTCATGTTTTTGAAATAACAAAAAACACATGCTGCTAAGCGTGTTTTTTTTTTGGGGGGGAGGGCAATACTTAACAATATCATATCAGTTCGGTGTGGAGAGCTAGGGGAGAGTGCGCTTACATAGTTGGGGAATGCGTGCGAGTATTTTGTATAAATCATGTGTGTCTACAACTAGCTCAGATACTGCATGGGTAATGTATTGCCATGTATTAAGTGTTTAAATGTTTTTAAGTGTTTAATTGGATTTTCGATAAAAGGAATACAATTAAAGTACGATTACATACAACTCTACATATAACTCATAGCAAATGTGGGAAAATTAAGGAAATTTATGAATCAATAACAAAACAAGTTGAGGTTATGAAGAAGTGTAGAATTCAGGCGTTTTTTGTTTATAAAAAAAATGTAGAAAAATATTAGGGGTTCTTTAGTTTCGTAAGACAGATATGGTTTTATTATTATATATATTTATAGTCTTATCTATAGTATATATACCTCCATAGCACCCTCTTCAACTTTTGCTGATAACCCTAAGTATTCTCTGTGAATTAGAGGAGTTTCAAGTGCATTTCAAACATTCTTAAAATGTATTTTTCCCTTCTTTATATACTATATAGCTACTAGTTGCCTTTGAAGATATTTCAAGCTGAGCAGCTTGGAGTTTTAAAGCAAAAGATACAAAAAATAATCTGCACAAATCTGCGTATTATCCGCTCTTTTGCTCCCTACTCCGCCTCGCTTTAAGTGATTACTAATCATAGCTACCTATATAGCCTACCAATAGCCAGAGTCCAGCTGGACTCAGTTAACGCAATCTTGCACAGATGATGTGCCTCGCCCACTGCGGGCGGCCCCCATGGGCATTATCGGTACGTATATCTGAGCTTACGAGCGTGCCGACTATTTTTGAAAACAGAAACAGAGAGAGGGGAAAAAAAGGAACTCAAACTGAACTGAGGAAACGTGATCGCCGGACGATAGTTAGCGCACGATTTGCGATTAATCAAGCGCGAGTAGCAGCGATACATCGGGGCAGATGCAGGAGGAGGGGCAGGCAAAGAGGCACCTCCAGCAGCATCCTGCGAAATCAGTTTTAATCATTTTGCAGGCAACAATGTTGCCAAGGAATGGGTGAAACCCAAGAGAACCCAAGCCGGTTGCATGCCACAAATAATTAAATGGCAGCAAATGTGTGTGCGCGCGACACAAAAGCACAAAAGTATCTAGCAGATACATTCGTGCAACGAAAACATATGGTTGGCACAAGAAACCTCCTGCCTTACTTTAATTTCCAGCTCCTTGCACTGACACACATAGATACACGGGATGGGATGGCTCTACCTACTGACACCGAGTGTAGCATAGTGTAGATCCCCCTCCCTTACTCTCCTCCCCCTCTGCTGACGTGCTGCAGATACAATTGTATCTCAGCCGCCCTTTTATGGTTTTGCTGCTGTTTGCGTTTGCGCAGCAGCAGCAGCGACGATCGTTGTGCAATCAGTGGAGCATTAAGTGCGAGCGGGACAAGGGAACAGGGAACAGGGACAGGGAGAGCACAGACCCAGACCCAGACCCAGTCGCAGTCGCAGTCGCAGTCCAAGTCAGACGCGCTGCCCCGCACAAAAGTTGTTCCATTTTTATGCTGCGGCACGTAATGATGGGACGCGGTATATGTACAGATATGTAGGTATATATATAGTATATATAGTCTTATATACACACGCACACACACACACACAGCTGCATGTGGAATCTGCAAGTTGGCGCTGCTCGAGGCACTAAATAAAAGCGAAACTTGTTTGCCATTTGCTCTCTCACACACTCGATTTGTGTTGGGGGGCCTTGAATGGGATCCTGTGCGTGTGTGTGTGCCCCTATGTGTGTGTGTGTGTGTGTGTATATGTGTGTGCGGTATTTCTGCATTTCATGCTTCAAATTATCAACATTTGCAGTTGAGTAAAAAAAAGAGTGAAATACGAAAAATACTGCCCCGAGTGGAGTATACAGCAATGTATCTGTAACTGTATCTGTGTGGGACTGCAGTTGTATCTGTATCTGCGGCTGGCCGTGTATCTGTCTGTGTGTTTCTGTGCGTGATGATATCATTGCCATTGCCATTGCCTTTGCCTTACTTGTATATAAGTCTGTGCGGGCTCTGACAGTGGGACAGACAGGCAAGACAGACAAAACTGACAGTCGCAGTCTGCGTTTTGTTGCGGCCACTTTAGATATTGTTTTGCTGCCCCTCTTTATACCTTCCCCCTTTTCGCCTGCATTAACTCTTTAGCAGTTGACAGGCGAGAGACCTTCATGCAGGGTATCTGCAAGTACAGAGTATTTAATCGCACTTGTTTCACTTATTTCACTTTTGAACTTGAAATATTTTTTGCTCTCTCTGTGTGTGTGTGTGTGTCGCTTAACCAGTTTTGAGGACCGGTTACCCCCCGAGACATCATCAAATGAAATCAAAACACAGTGCAAACTGTGTTGCAGCTTGCTGCACTTGTTGCACACAAAAGGACACACACACAGAAGCTGCAAAGAGTCCAGCAAAGAAAAAAAAAAATAAAAAATTATCATAATCAACTCGCACATGTTAAACAGGTTGTTCCCAAAAGCTGTGTGTGTGCATGTGTGTGTGTGCCATTTGCACACACTTGATGTTTATGTTATTTTCTTCGTATTTTTTATATTTTCAACATTCATTTTTATGACAACGACAATTTGACATACGATGAAGAAGAAGAAGAAGCAGGCGAAAAAAGACCTAAGAAAAATGTATTATAATAATTATCGAGACTTTTGTTCAAGCATCAAGCCTCATCGTTGTGTGGCATGTGCTGTGCCAACGATCCAACAATTTTCGGGCATATGTTTATTTATATGGTATGGTATGGGTATGGTATAGTATATGGCATGCACAACAGTTTATATTCCATTTATGGCAGGTTCAACTTCAACTTCAAGGACAAACAACAACGTATGAATGAGAAAAAAAGGGAATTTTTACAAAAAATACATTTCAGCAAGTGTTGCCAACAGACAGGGGTATTTATCGATAAAAATACATTCTCTATAATGACTGACGAAATTATATATCTTGCTTGAGTTGGGTGTCATACAATATAATAGTTTGTATGAAGCTGTCAAGTGTTTTAACTTTATATTGTGTAATTATTGTCGTTGATATATGTTGGAAGAGTGTGTAGGGTATTTTGTACGAAATATAATATAATATATATTTTTAAATAATAAAAAAATAATAGTTAAATGGTATAATGTATTAAAAATATAAGAAAATGTTTATAATAATTATATAATTTATATTTGAATTATTATAATAGTGAGATAATAATGTATTACATATATTTTTTTATTAACAATTTGAAAGTTTTTTCTCGTCTTTCTTTTGCAATACTTTAGGCTCTTGATACGAGGTCGTTTGATAAGTCCGTGACTTTTTGTATTTGCCGCGCACCTGCTCTAAATACAACACTGCTCCTGTCAGCAGTTATCGATTAACAGCTGACTGTAAAATTTTGAGAAAGCTGCGTTTTTTGGTTTGCGTTTTATAGGCATTGAAAGCAGACGATCTCGTGAATTTTAACGAAAATGGAAAAAAGTGAATTTCGTGTGCTAATTAAGCATTATTTTTTGCGTAAAAAATCCATCACCGAAACCAAGGAAAGACTTGATAAATATTATGGGGACTCTGACCATCAATTTCAATGGTTAAGAAATGGTTTACTGAGTTCCGTTGTGGTCGTACCAGTACAAGTGATGCCGAACGTTCAGGTCGCCCAAAAGAGGTCGTCATGCCAGAAATCGTCGACAAAATCCATGGAATGATATTGGATGATCGGAGAATGAAAGTGCGTGAGGTAGCTGAGGCTGTAGGCATCTCAACTGAACGGGTACATCACATTTTACATGAATATTTGGACATGAAAAAGCTTTCCGCGCGATGGGTGCCGCGATTGCTCACACACGACCATAAGCGCAACCGTGTGACCATTTCAAAGGAGTGTTTGGCGATGTTCAACCGCAATCCAAACGAATTTTGCGCCGTTTCGTTACCGTAGACGAAACATGGATCCACCACACCACACCAGAGACCAAAGAACAATCAAGACAGTGGGTTTCTCCGGGTGAACGTGCACCAAAGAAGGCCAAGGTGGGTCTGTCGGCCAACAAGGTCATGGCCACAGTTTTTGGGATGCACAAGGTATCATTCACATCGATTACCTTGAAAAGGGTAAAACGATCACCGGCGAATATTATTCAGAGCTTTTGGACAGATTCGATATTGATTTGAAGCAGAAACGACCGCATTTGGCGAAAAAAAGTGCTGTTCCATCAGGACAATGCACGGGTGCCACGTGTGTAGTCAGCATGGCAAAATTTCATAAATTGGGCTACGAACTGCTACCCCATCCAGCATATTCTCCAGATTTAGCCCCTGTGACTATTTTTGTTTCCAAACATGAAGAAATGGCTCGGCGGTAAGAGATTCGGGTCAAATGAAGAGGTCATCACAGAAACAAACGACTATTTTGAGGGCCTTGAGAAAACCTATTATTTGGAAGGAATAAAAAAATTGGAAAAACGCTGGACTAAATGTATAGAGCTAAAAGGAGATTATGTTGAGAAATAAAACGCTTCTTTGACGAAAAAAATATATTTTATTCAAAAAGTCACGGACTTATCAAACGACCCTCGTATAAGGTTCTTAAAATTGTTTGCCATACTAGTAAATTTGTTCTTTTACTGTCCCTGTAGCTGGGTTTTTTTTTCATTTTCTCCCTCCACCATTTCTTCTCACTCACCTTCCTTTAAACTAAGTATACACTTGTGATATACAATTTAAATGAATTTTTATTTTCATTTATTCTGTGTCATGCTCTATCATCATTAAAACGTCCAAATCGCTTCCTTTGTACCGACGTTTTTCGGCAACAATTTGCTTATCTTGATTTGAACATCAACAACAGCAACAACAACATGGCATGAAAATCACTTGAGCGTATTTCCTTTTGGCCAGAGCCCAACACTCCCGATATTCCGGTGTTGTTTTCCCAGTTGTTTCCCTCCCCTTCCCCACAAACCACAACGAACATTTTCACACTCACTTCATTTAATTTAATTTGTGAATATTTTTTTCGGTTGTTCTCCCACCCCACGCTTCCTTTGCCACCTCTCAAAAAATACTGATATGCGCCTAATGATGGTGACCCCCCCTTTGACACCTTTTTTCGGCGCATGGTCCTTGTGTGTGAGTGTGACCAGGCATTAATTAATTTTAATGAAGCTGTTGTTGTTGTTGCTGTTGTTACTGTTATTGTTGTTGTGCGTGTGAAGTGTCGCTTAGTTTTATTGCCAGCCGATTTAGAGCTGACAGTTGACAGTTGACAGCTGAACGTAGTGACGATTAATACCCTGCGCTGTCTGCAGATTCGCCTGGCTAACCACGAACTCGAAGCTCAGGCATTGTCTCTGTCGGTCTGTCGGGTTTTTGGTCAAGTGTCTGTTCCAAGAAGAAGTTGCCCGAGATAAGATAAGGAGGCAACCTTTGGCTTCTTCTCTATACGGCTCGTTGGCAGGAAACCAGTTTGGGTTTTTCTTTTATTTTATTTTATTTTTTTTTGGTTTGTCAGTTCGACTGGCCGCATTTTGCAGCGACTCGTGCGACTCGTGTGTTTGTTGTGCATTCGCATTGTTCGCAATTTCATTATAGGGATTTTTTCAGTTCGCTTTTTCAGCCTTTTTTCGCCATGCCTTATGTGCGGCATGCGGCATGGTACATAAGGCAAGTGGTTTGGCAACCCTTTTGGCATACAAACACACTCGCATTGTGTCTCTCACACACACACACACACAGTGTGTGCTTGCAACTTTCGGTTGCACTGACAATCACGTTGATGTTGCATGATGCATGAACACAGTAGGGTGGCACAATTGCAGGAAGGACGAGTAAAGAATTAAAAAAATGATGTTAATTTTCGAGTTTTTTTTAGAAAAACATTATAAGGTATATCTATATATATTAAATTTGAAAACTGAACTGAAAAAAGGATTGAAATATTTAAAATTGGGAAGATTATTATAATGCTTAAAAATATAAAATCGATGTGGATTTTAAAATATAAATAAATGTATACATAAATTATTAAAATTAAAAGATTTTTGTAAATAGTTATACGTATCAGAACAAAAGTAAAAGTTAAGCATTATCCATACAAATTTTGATTATTTGAAAATGAATATCATGATTTTTTAAGAAATTAAAAATATGATCAGCTGAAGAAATAAATTAATCGAACAAAATTATACGTATTGCTTGTCTGATTATGAGCTTGCAAAAAAACTTGCTGTTGCACTGAGTCACCCTAATGTTCCTGTACCTCTATTTTTAACTCGCCAAGCTTGCACACACACACTCCCTGAGCATTTATATACTTGCAAACATGTGCATATACATATATACATATATGACCATATGTATTCATGCAGTATATAAAACTCCAATGTTTATGCAATTCTCGTTGTGCGTTTCGTTTCGTTTCTTTTTTATTTTTTTTGGTTCTACTTTTTGCATTTATTTCTGAATTGCTTCAGCTGCTCAGTGGGATGTTATTGTTTATTCCGCTTTGACTGCATTCGGTCTCTGTTCTCTTTCTGTTTCTCTGTGTCTCCGTGTCTGTTGTCTGTGCTTTGCGTGCTTCGCTGTCCGTTGTCAGTTGGTCCGATGATGTTCGCTATCCGATGCCGTCTGCTGCTCCTTAGACCTTGACCACTAACATACATAGAAATGTCTGCGAACCGGTTCTCTGGCTCCCCGGTTCGCCTATCTCTGTAGATACCATTCCCGGATTCGCTTTGGAAGAGTCAAATGGTAATTTGATTATTAAACGTGACACCCACAAACGGGTTTATTCTCTTTATATTTTCGGGTGGTGTCATGTATTCAGAGCTAATTTTATTTTGTAGTCTTCAGCTGTCCAATAAATGGGTCTCTATCACGCCGACGCGCTAAATTGTTGCAGTCAAAGTGCCACAATTCAGTTGTATACCCTATCAAACGGAAATCACATTTTACTTAGGTCTTTCCATGCATAGTAATATGAAAAAACTTACAATATAGACATTTTAAAAATTTCGACTTTTTCGAATTTTTGGTAAGGGTACCCCCTGTGAATTTTTCAGAAATTTATTTTCTTCAAAATTTTAAATCGCCAGTTTTCAGTTTTAATCGAAAGCAGAGGTCAAAATTAGTACTAAACAAGTGTTTAAATCGGTTTTAGACGATACTTAATTTTTGACCAAAAATCAGGTCAAAATTGTTCAAAATTTTGACATACGAGATCCTGGACAGGACGTGCCAGCTAACTTCCACCCACCATAACTTTCTTAATAATGAAGCGATTTTCACGCGGAATGGCATTTTATTTATGTTTTCCCATCCCTAGTTCTACATTTCAAAAATTACAAAATAGACTTTTTGAAATTTTTCGACTTTTTCGAATTTTAGGTAAGGGTACCCCCTGTGAATTTTTCAGAAATTTTTTTTCTTCAAAATTTTAATTCGGCAGTTTTCAGTTTTAATCGAAAGCAGGGGTCAAACTTAGTACTAAACAAGTGTTTAAATCGATTTTAGACGATACTTAAATTTTGACCAAAAATCAGTTCAAAATCTTTCAAAAATTTGACATACGAGATCCTCGACAGGACGTGCAAGCTAACTTCCACTCACCATAACTTTCTTAATAATCAAGCGATTTTCACGCGGAATGACATTTTATTTATGTTTTTACATCCCTAGTAGTTCTACATTCCAGAACATATTAAATAGACTTTTTGAAAATTTTCGATTTTTTCGAATTTTAGGTAAGGGTACCCCCTGTGAAATTTTCAGAAATTCATGTTTACATCCCTAGTAGTTCTACATTCCAGAACATATTAAATATACTTTTTGAAAATTTTCGATTTTTTCGAATTTTACCCCCTGTGAATTTTTCAGAAATTTTTTTTCTTCAAAATGTTAAATCGCCAGTTTTCAATTTTAAGTCTAATAAACAGGTTATTTGAATATTGAATATCAAATTAAAGTCAAGAGCGCACCTTTTGCCTCTATAGGGTATATATCATTGCATATTTTTCCTCGCTTGAAATGGTCTATTAATTCAACTGAAAACTCGTCATAATTTCTCAGTCGCACGCACAGTGAGTCGTGATTAGGTGTTGCCTTGGGTTGTGCATTTTAATTGATATATGAACACATGTATGTTATAATACCCATATGAATACCTAAATTCGACGCTCTGGACTGTGGGCGTGCACCCAAAGGGTTTTTTTTGGTGCCGAAATTAATTAACAAAATGCTTGTAAATTTTGTTCCATAATTACAACTTTTATGGCAGCACGATTTTCGTGCGTTGAAGTTATTCTGGAAGTCCAATTCCGACTTAAATGTCCGACTTTCCTGTTGCCAAACAATCGAAATTTGCCGCTCAATAAAGCGACTTAATAGCACCAACCATAACAACAACGACAGAGAACTTAGGGCATGCATGTCTTCCGTTTGTCGTCTCCACTCGTATTCGTATTCTGATGTTCTTATACAGAGGGCCTCAAACTCACCCCTCGAAAACTGACCCAATTCCAGATGCACGAGTAGCTAAAAAAAACTGAACTGAGAACTGAGCAACAAGCACAGGAAAAATATTATAAAGGCACAGCATATCGAATATAATATACACTCTCTGCATATTAAACAGATTTCTAAAAAAAAACTTTTTTAAACGTTTTTTGTCTGTATGAACGCTTATATCTCAGTGACTAAAAGAGCTAATGATACCAGATTTAATATAAAACACTCGAAGTAGCTTAAGAACATTTTAAAACTTTTAATACTATCCAAAGCATTACACTAATTCATTAGTTAATTATATTTCCCTGTGGTGAGTGCATTTTGACTACGTGCAGAAAATTTCCTAATTGTTGATGTGGTGCTATTTGCTTTTCGGGTAATTTGATCCCCTAATATTGTTGAGAATCACGTGCTCCGATTTTGATTCACATATCAGTTGACCCCTTTACCACTGGTTCTGGTTCTGGCACAGGAACTGGCAAATGGAACTTGAGCATATCTCCAAAGTGACCTTGTTTACTGTGCTTGGATTTCAAAACAAGAGGGAACACAAGAGCACAAGTTTTGCGTCGACTAATTGATGTTATGAACTCTTGTCTAATTGAAATTGAATTGAAAACCTGCTTAGTTGGGACTCCGATTGAAGGCACTAATTCCATAAACATATATTTAAGATCTATAAATATGTGTGTTCAGTTAGAGAATTTTCTGTAAAGAACTTCAATAATTTTTGTTCAGTTTTTTTACGGTAGATAAACTCAACCTGCTACATCCCCATTCTCCCCAGTCTAATGGTCTGCAAATGGATCGGAAATAATGAGAATGGTGTAGCATATGATAATGATAATTATAATGCGAGTTAACGAAGTGAATATTTCATTAATTATTGCTGCAGAATGTTCTTTTATTTTATCTCTATTAATTTATCAAGTGCATTAAAAACACAATTATTAATTTAAATATTTTTTTTTTGTATATTACATATATTTTATCCCATTCAATTTTTTTTTCTCGTTCGAATTGTTTCTTGATTATTCTTTTTTTTCTCATTAATATTTCATTACAACAAATTTGCAAGACCACCGAGAACATTACCGGTAATATTGAGGGCGCCAGTTGCCACACCTCCAGCCAGATGGGTGGCAGCACCTACAACATTTGCAACACCCCCAGCCAAGGCGGATGCAGCTTCTCCAGCATCATTGATAATTTGTTCTCCCACATTGTTCGTATTATTTGTGGCATTACTGGTAGGATTCGATGATCCAGCTGCATGAGTGGCTCCAGAGGCAATCTGATGGGCAGCACTTGTCGCATCGGATGCAATTTTGCCTGCTGCATTGGACGAATCGGAGGCAATCTGATGGGCAGCATTGGTAGCAGCGGATGCAATTTGATGGGCAGCATCGGAGGCGGCATTGGCCACACTGCCTGCTGCATTGGCAGCATCAGAAGCAACATGAGAGGCATCAGAGGCAACAGTTTTTCCAGCATTGGAAGCATCGGAAGCAACACTGTGAGCTGCATTGGCAGCATCAGAGGCAACATTGTGAGCTGCATTGGAAGCATCGGAGGCAACAGTTTTTCCAGCATTGGAAGCATCGGAAGCAACACTGTGAGCTGCATTGGCAGCATCAGAGGCAACATTGTGAGCTGCATGGGAAGCATCAGAAGCAACAGTTTTTCCAGCATTGGAAGCATCAGAGGCAACATTGTGAGCTGCATTGGAAGCATCGGAGGCAACAGTTTTTCCAACATTGGAAGCATCGGAGGCCACACTATGTGCGGCATGGGAGGCATCGGAGGCAACATTGTGTGCGGCATTGGAAGCATCGGAGGCAACAGTTTTTCCAGCATTGGCAGCATCAGAGGCAACATTGTGAGCTGCATTGGAAGCATCGGAGGCAACAGTTTTTCCAGCATTGGAAGCATCGGAGGCAACTTTGTGAGCTGCATTGGAAGCGGCACTGGCCACACTGCCTGCTGCATGGGAAGCATCAGAAGCAACAGTTTTTCCAGCATTGGAAGCATCGGAGGCAACACTGTGAGCTGCATTGGAAGCATCGGAGGCAACAGTTTTTCCAACATTGGAAGCATCGGAGGCCACACTATGTGCGGCATGGGAGGCATCGGAGGCAACATTGTGTGCGGCATTGGAAGCATCGTTGGCTACATGGTGAGCCACATTGGAAGCGGAATTAGCCACATTTGATCCAACATTCTGGGCCGCGTTACTGACAGCAGAGTCCACATTGTGAACAACATTGGCAATATCGGATGCAACTGTTTGGCCAGCACTGGAAGTATCGGTCGCACCATTGTTGGCTGCATTGGTTATGGCGGATGCTACGTTCTGGGCCGCACTGGCAATGGAAGAAGCCACATTGGCAGCAGCACTAGAGATATCGGATCCATCATTGTTTGCCAGATTGGAAGCAGCGTAAGCTTTGTAGGCAGCAGGATGAACTGCATTAAGTCCAAGACGGGAAGCAATATTATTTGCCAAATTGGAAGCAGCATTGGCCACATTGTTTGCGGCATTGGCCACATTTGTTCCAACGTTGGAAGCCACATTGGCCACATCGTTGGCAATATTTGAAGCCTCATTGGCCACATCGTGAGCGACATTGGAAGCAGCATCGGACACATCATTGGCAACATTGGAAGCATCATTGGCCATATTATCGCCCACATTTGAGGCATCGTTGGCCACATTACTTGCCACATTAGAGGCAGCATTGGCCACATTGGATCCAACATTAGAGGCAGCGTTGGCCACGTTGCTTGCCACATTAGAAGCAGCATTGGCCACATTGGATCCAACATTGGAGGCATCGTTGGCCACATTACTTGCCACATTAGAAGCAGTGTTTGCCACACTGGATCCCACACTGCTGGCATCGGAGGATATATTTTTTCCAAGCTGAGAACCATCAATGGTTATGTTGTGTGCCATGGAGGTCGCATTGGAGGCCACACTGTTACCAAAATTGGTACCAGCTGTGGCTATATCATGCCCCAAGTTGGAGGCAGCACTGGCCACACTGTTCGCTGCACTGTCCGCTGCATTGGCCACACTGTCCGCTGCACTGTCCGCTGCATTGGCCACATCGTTACCGAACTGAGAAGCTGCTTGGCCAATTGTGTTGCCAAAGTTCGAGGCATCCTGACCGATCTGGTCACCCAAGTTGCCCTAAAATAATTTTTATATGAAATACACACACACAAATCAAAAAAATCACAGTGCAAATTACAAAATCTTGGCCAAGTTCTCCCCATATATTTCTCGCGTCCACTCTCTGTTGGCCCACAAGGAGTATGGTAAATAAAAATATCGCTATAGATTTCATAGCGAAAGTGTTATATTAATGTTCAAACTGAATCGAATTATATTTAAAAACTGACAACATTTGTATTGTCAGGTTGTATTTATAGTAGTGTCATATCGATACGATAAATTGCGATATGCTTATCGTAAACCATTTGCACGCAGTTATCTATTTATCGTAACTTTTTCACGTACTCCCCAAATGGCCAAAAATTAAAATTAAGCTTATCTACAGAAAGTGTGTGAATGAATGATCGCACAATATATGAATCGACGAAGCATTTAAAAGGAATTTTTTTGTATATTATAGAAAACTTTAGTTCGACTCAGTCATGCATAATCACAATAATATAGATAATTTCTAAATTATTAAACAGCATCGCTGGATTATTCAAATCTTAAATATCCTATCTAAAAATAGCGACGCATTTCCTCGGAAGTTGAGCTCTTTAGCTTTTGATATTTCATTCAAACTATAATTATATCATTTGGCTTTGGAGCCATCCTCAATTATATGATAAATGTACCCCAATGGGCACGATAAAATCCCCACAAACAATTGTTTACTTTGCTAAATAAACCTGTAAATAGGTGAAAACTGCACCGAGCATTCTTATCTTCAGACAGTCGAATAATGTCTCTGAACTCTGGACTATTAATTAATGCGTCATCAAGAATATCAAGAATATCTGTCTAACATATTCAGTATTGTTTTGTTTTTTTCTTTTTTCGATAAGTTAGTCGATGACGATTGCTTATGTGGGATAAGAGGAAAGCCCTTAAGTATAATCTAGTTTATAAGGTTAACATATTGAAGCACTCAATGGGTGTCAATGTACTCAAGATATGAGTTGATTGGTCAAGCATGAATACCAAGCTCACTTTAAGTACAAATTTTCTAATTGATTTATAAAGCGGATGTTATAGATCATTTATTTATTATGCCATAGATAAACCTTGAGTTTTGGCAAGTTTTCGATCAATTTTCTTATGTCGTTTGTCACTTTCTCAAGATATTTCGATTTCAGACCATATAAATACCCGTTGAATTTCGAATATTAGTTATAGTAAACCAACTAAACTCAAAGCCTAAACATGAAGTTCCTAGTCTTCCTTCTCTTGGTCGTCGCCCTGATCTGCCAGCAAGCCATGGCCGGTACCCTAACTGACAAGATCGACAATGCTGCCGATAGCATTGCCCAAGCTGCATCCAACGAATATCACAATATTGGTAACGCTGCTGACAAATTTGGAGAGAGTGTGGCCAACGCTGCTGAGAATGCGGCCAATCAAATCTCCAACCTCTTCTGAAGACCCTGCGAAAATGTTTTTCTTGAGCAAAAAACACGATTAAATAAACAAGCACATTTTTAAAAATTTAATTTATTATTTTTATATCTCTGGAAATGCATTTTCACCTTTCAGCGGAAACTTGCGCTGATTTTCCCTACGATTATTTGAGTTTTCCTTTGGATTGCGATAGTTATTGAATTCGAAATTCAAATAATATTTAGGTTTTCTAGACTTCTTCGAGTCTTTTGTATTTTGTATGTCAACATTTTCGTTTTGATAGGAATTCAGTTTTGCATTATATCGATTATTGTTGAATACAAGATTCAGATAAACATTATCATTTGCTTGTAGCTTGAAGGAATTCTTCTGTTGATTTTTAGTGACATATTCCTCGAAATTTTCCTAAAAGCAGATAAAGATTCTGTTAGATCTTGTTACTATATATTACTTAAGTACATACCCAATTTAGCTTGCCTGAGTGTATTAAGCTCAAATATTGCATTAATAACAAGATACAACTTAGTTCTATTATTCTAAACATTCTCGGGTATATTATCGAATAATCTATAGAAATTTCTATGACTTAAAGCAACTGGAAAATCAATTTGTTGTACTTAGTTAAGATAAGTTATAGTTCAAATTAATTTCACGGTAATTGAAAAGATTTTGTAGAGTTGATTTCCAGTTTTTTTATTTTGCATGAAGAAACTGTATGTAAATAAACTTTAGGCGGATAGATGAGTGTG
This sequence comes from Zaprionus tsacasi, assembly GCA_018904105.1. Taxonomy (NCBI): domain Eukaryota; kingdom Metazoa; phylum Arthropoda; class Insecta; order Diptera; family Drosophilidae; genus Zaprionus; species Zaprionus tsacasi. Next base: position 6,060,607 of record JAEIFR010000507.1, read on the forward strand.
TATTTCTAATGATTATCCTCTCTTTTCCCATGAAAATGGATTTTGAACTTTCCGTACGTATCGCCCAAGGTTTTCCTAGAAATATTAATATTATACATTATTCAGGATCATGCAGAGACTTTTTCAATGTGATCTTACAAATTGATAGTTGATTTGCATGTTGTGCTGCGGCCGGACAGGTTGTTTTCTCTCTATCATTGTAGCCATTTTTTCCATTTCGTATTCCAGACTTGAGGTATCGTAACCGATGATCCCATCGATGAGTAGGAGGAAAATAAACAATGATACTCTTTGACTAAACATCTGGACGGGAATCGCACGCTGTTTGAACTGAAAATCAAGTGAAGTTCTGGATTTCAGAGTTTTTTTTTTCGTTTTTATTTTTCATGGTGCACCCATTCGCAACGCTTGTGTGAAATGTTTTTTTTTTTTGTGACAGTGTTAGAGTCAGAGAGTCACTGCGGGGGTTGGGAGAAGGACGGGCGGGCTCGTTTAGGCCGCAATTGTTGAGCATTTATTGTGATTTTTATGCAGGCCACCGATGTTTTAATAGATTTTTGCATAAAACGCTTCCCAGGGTTACCGCTTACCGTTTGCTCTAATGTAAACAAGTTATAAAATTCTCGTAAATCGCAGAGCAAAAAAAAAGGCGAAACTATAGCGCCATAAAAATGCTATAAAATAAAAAGGGAAACCAATTTTTTATCATGGCGCTTGCGAATTTGCGCAAAATGCACAAATCGTAAAAAAGCGTTGGGTGAAATAGCTATGGGGTGTACGAGACCGGAACTTGAGCGACCTCAAAGGGCGAAGGTGTAAGCATTTACATCTGGTAGAACCCCTCGCCCTCGTCCTCGCCCCATGACCCTGACACCCTTCGTCGTCCTTTTGTCTGCCCTCCCTTCTCATTATCGCAAAATCAAAATGCGTTTGTCAATGAATTACGAATCGCCCCGATGAGGATGATGGGCCACAAAACGTTTTACATTTCTTTGGCGACAGTAACTTTTTTTCTTGTTTTTTACTATCACCAAGTTATTTTGGAAATGCTCGACTCAGCACTTTGACTGCAGCAGGGATCCCCTTGCTTTATACCAAATACAATAAACATTGATATAGCGATTTTGTGTCTTAAATGATAAAAATATGTTAAGATTGTATTGCTAGGAAATTCATAACTTTAACAAAATACAAATAATATTTATTTAAATAATCGGCTTAAATATTAAATCTAAGATTGGAAAGTCTGGTAGCTTAATATCAACTATGCCATGTAAATAATTTTAAAATTGCCTCCTTAAATATTTTCACATTGACCTAGCTAGCGAAACATTTAACATTTCATACCAATATTGTAAGAACAATTTCTACTCCCTTTTCGTGTTCTGCTACTATTTTAAAAACGTACGACGGCAACACTTGGCGAAATCATCCCCAAAACTATACCAGCATTTGCGCATTTTGCCCGCTGCTGTCGGTCTATGTTTGTAAAGCGCATTTGACACGAGATGGGTAGAGGCAGCGTGGCCGAGCGGTCTAAGGCGCTGGTTTTAGGCACCAGTCCGAAAGGGCGTGGGTTCGAATCCCACCGCTGTCACATCTTTTTTATTTTTTTTTTATTATTCTCTACTATTTATACTTTTTTCTAATTTTATTTATTTGTAAAAAAAAAGTATATTTTTACATTGTAAGATAAGAATTGTATATTTTATATGACTTGCATTTAGACGCTTCAAAATTGCTTATGCTTTATAAAATTACTAAATATGGTACAAATGCTGATAAGTGTACATGAAATGTAATTATAGGCATAAAATATATGTAGTTCTAAGATGGTTCTAGATGAAAATTAGGTCATGTTAGTTGAATGTCTAGAAATCGTTGGCCGACAACCGGCAGCGTGGCCGAGCGGTCTAAGGCGCTGGTTTTAGGCACCAGTCCGAAAGGGCGTGGGTTCGAATCCCACCGCTGTCAAATTGTTTTTTTTTTTTTTTTTTTGGTGGTTGTACACGTTTTTTTTTATTGCCCACAGTTGTTGTTGCTACAAATCTACCGCGCCTAATTAAACCGTCGTTCTCAACTGCACGCCCATTTTCCGGCACAAACGTTTATCTGGCGTTGACATTTCCCGCGTGCGCGTTGTTTGAACCCTTTCTGCGGTAACATGTTGATCTTGTTAGCGGTACGTAAACCGCACAGTGGTCGTCCAATTTGAGAATGAAATGAAAGGAAAACGACAGGAAATTAAAAGGGGTTTGGGCTGGGCTGCAGGAATACGGAGAACTGTCCTACCCGCGGGGTTAACTTTGAAATTCAACGTTGTAGGAATCAAGTGTTATCTAAATGTGTTTATTGCCCGTTTCAATCACAAAAGGGTAAAGGGGGGATGCTTGTGGCGAAAATGTTCTTTGACTTCTTAATTAGAACTGCAATTTAGAATATTTAAATATCTGCTTACAGTTCTTCAACTAAATACTAAATGTATTAAACAATTCAGCGGGAGTAAGTTTTCTCTAGAAATGTTATTTCTGGAATTGTTAATCTAAAATGTACTCTCAAGTTCATTTACCCTATAGATTTTCAATGGGTTGTCAATGTACTTATGATATGAGTTGATTTGTCTAGCATGAATATAAAGAATATTTTAAGTACGAATTTCCTATATTTTTGGGCAAGAGCGGATGTTATTTTTTACGATTACCAGAAGCAGATCGTTCATTCAAAGTGCCATAGATAAACGTTCTCAAGCTATATCAATTTCAGACCGTATAAATACCCGTTGAAGTTCGAATAGTAGTTATAGTAAACCAACTAAACTCAAAGCCTAAACATGAAGTTCCTAGTCTTCCTTCTCTTGGTCGTCGCCCTCATCTGCCAGCAAGTCATGGCTGGTACCCTAACCGACGAGATCAACAATGCTGCCGATAGCATTGGTAACGCTGCTGATCAATTTGGAGATGATGTGGCCAATGCTGCTGATAACTTTGGAGATAATGTGGCCAACGCTGCTGACAATGCCGCTGATGAAATCTCCAACCTCTTCTGAAGACCCTGCGAAAATGTTTTTCTCGATTAAATAAACAAGCACTTTTTATGAAAATTAAATTTAAAATTTTCTTATTTTTGAAAAAGCATCTAAACCTTTCAGGGGAAACACTTGCTCTACGATTGCATGAGGCTTTCTTTGTATTTTGAAATTGTTGAAATTAATTAACGTGAAATTCATCCTGCTATTTTTAGCATTTTTTTTAAATATTTCGCGCAATCTTTCAAACGTGTGCAAATAAAATATTTGTTGATAATATGAAACTCTCAGGAGATTTGAAATTTGCATATGCCAAAATTTTGCTTGGTTTTTCTGTTTTAAAAAAATATTTAATTATGTTGTGAAATTCTCTGAGGGTGCGTTAAAACTCAATATAACGCTTGAATATATGTAAAAGTTTTTAATTAGAATCGATTAAGACTCTCGCTACACATTGTAATTGATTAATTCCCGCGATTTGTCGCATTAATCAGAATTTTGATAAGCGGTCGAGGCAAAAGAAACCGTTTAGCACAGTACTGTGAATGAATTGAGATTAAATTATATATATATATAGTATATTTTGTCTATGAATGTATTCAGCTAGGCGGCTGCCTATCTGGGGGAATCTCTATGATTAAATATGAATGTGTCAAGAACCGTATTTATTTATGTGACGTTTCTCGATGCCTTTGACTAAGCTGAAGAAGAATTCTCAGAGCCAATGGAAAGTTTTATAGAAGTCGTTAAGTCATTTAGCCCTATTAGGATTGCCCGAAGCAGATTGTGATTTTTAAATATTATTCATAACGAGTAAATCACAAATCGATTAGTAAACGAGGGAAGGGTTAAGGGTCAAGCAATAAATAAAATTGATAACCTGCAAGCGGTACTACTATATAGTAAATTAATTTGTTCCAGAGCGCACTCACAGTATCTGTGCGATGAGTAACCCGCACGCGGTCACGCAATTTAGAATCGATTGTTGGGGGAAACTCGTCATGAAATGTCGTCGCAAACGGATTTCGGACGAGACGTCATTGAGTTGAGGTTTCTGTGATATTATAAATATTTTGACTTTGGTTTGGTTCATTGCACTTTCGATTCTAAAAAACAAATTTCCCGAGCATAAACATAGCCCAGTGGCACGCATTATTTCCTCCCTCTCTAGATCTCCCCTCTCTCTCTCTCTCCTCTCTCGATCAATTTGATGCTATTTCACAGCTAGTAAATGCTTTGACCACAAGTTAAGCCCCCTGAACAAATATCTCTCATTGATCAACTTGTTGCTGTGACTTCTTCGTACCGGTTCTCGGTATACGCAACTCATACTCAGACTCACACTCTTAGGTGAGTGCTGCTTGTTCTTAATATTATTCATTTTTTCATTTTATCTCTCTCTCTCTCTCTTTCTTTCTCTTTCCATTAACCCGATCGGCTATAAAAACTCTGAGCGGCCTTGCTAATGCCACAGTATCATTTCGAGCGTTATATGCAACTAGTCTCGCACGACAGTTTAGTATTATCTGCGAAAATATCGTATCGCACGCAACGTCTCGTATTATATCTCACAGAAAAAAATGAAAGTATTTGTATTTTTATTGTGCATTTTGGGAGTGAATTTCACAACGGCTCAATGTAAGTGGACATATCGGGAGATCTCTAATTGCTTAGACCACAAACTTTTGGGATTTTTAGCTAATCAACGATCAAGAACACCACGATCATAATGTAAAACAGAAAAAATCCCCATAATTCCAGGGGAAACACAGAGTGCATTTAGTAATTTTTCGCATAAGAAGAAAAAAACTGGAATTAAGTGTGTACCAAGCGTGGGCAGATCAGTTATGATGGAGTACGAACGTTAGTTGTAACAGTGTGAAGTGTTTTATAGAGTATAAACAATTCGCTTAGCTATACAGTGATATTTTTCTTTTGTAACTGGAATATTTTAGTATATAAACAAAAGTTTCATAGTGACTTTGCATATACTAGAGAAGAATCCATTAAAATATCTATCTATTAGATAAATAGGACAAAAATATAAGAAAAATAAAAGTATATTATAGAGAATATACTAGACTTAAAATATGTAGAGTTAAATAGAAAAAAAATGCAAATATCAGATTATAAAAATATCTACAATCTTTCATTAAAATCAATGGGTATTTGAACGTCGCTTAGCCTTATAAATTATAAATTATTAAGTTGCAGCTTCTTGTTGTCTTCCTTGACCAACCGCAAAAATGTCGCAAGCGCGTGCTGCAGCGGGTGATTCCCCAATGCAGGAAGACAGAAAGAGAGAGAGAGAGAGAGAGAGAGAGAGAGAGAGAGATAAAAAACCAGTTACTGATCCCGTCCTTTTCTTTTTTCTCGCAGATGAGCGTTGTCTCAATCCAAATCAACGTCCCGGTCTCTGTGTGAAGATTACAGATTGCCAGACATTGCACTCGGTGCTGCAGCAGAATAGTCTGTCGGCCCTCGAGAAGCAGTTCATACGTGCCTCCAGCTGTGGCCTGGGAAGCGATAATAGACCGTTTGTCTGCTGTACTGGAGATACGGGATATACGCGTAATAGTCGAGTGAGACCTGCGTTTGCTGACTACGGCGATTATGATTATGGTTGGAATCCACCACAGCAAACAACATCGACACGTACCTTACTCTTTCCCAGCCAGGATGTCGCGACCCTGGAGTTTTGGCAATGAGCGAGTGAACAATAGAAATCCTGTACAGGCGGTACAGCGTCCGGTATTTCAGTCACAACAACAGTCGATAGATGGCGCCAGTCTATTGCCGCAGCCGCCCACGTGTGGTGCCGTGAGTATCGATAACAAGATCTATGGCGGACAGGATACCGAACTCTATGAGTTCCCTTGGCTGGTATTGCTCGAGTATCGACGCCTATCGGGCAATGGACTGGCCACTAGCTGTGCGGGTACCCTGATCAATCAGCGATACGTACTCACCGCTGCTCACTGTATAACCGGACGTATTACCCGTGAAATCGGAACACTGTAAGTATCAGTTTGATATTTGAGGGGATTCCTCTAGCTTTCACATTCATCCCGTAACATTTGACGTCGTGTACTTCTTGGAACTGAGCAACTGTTTCCAGCTAACTAATCAAATGCGAGCTGGAATCACCGTGACTCTTTCATTAGATATCTGGTTTGCATACCCTATAAATACCGGAAATGGTAAATAGGTATTTAGGTGCTTAACTACTAGAAATGTTATTTGAACTAAACTAAAAGAGATTCCAGAGATTCATATCAAAAGTTTAGTTTATTTTCGAAGCGTGTTACCCATTAGTCGGTGTTCTACCTATCTAAGATTGAATTTATTTTTATTTTCGTTGCTTTTTTGCTTTAGTCTTTTTCTTTTGTTTTGCTCAAGTTCAAGAATATTAATTAGTTTACTAAATACTCAAACCAGATTCAAAGTGTTTTGTCTCGCTTGTTAGCGTGAATCATTGTTTGGGTGTGCAAAATGGGAGGTGTTTAGCGGGGAGGATGAGGAGGAGGAGGAGGAGGTACAAAGTGGATAACAATTTGTTGCGCTCTTAATACATTTGACCAGTTTTTAAATTCAATTAGCTTCTCATGCTTGCATCCGATTTCCTGCTTAATGAGCTACAGAGCACAAGGGTCAAAATAGACGAATAAATCAATGGGTGGCAATTTATTTTTAGCAGTAAAACGGCTAAAAATTAAATGATTTTTTCGCGCAACAAAAAAAAAAACTCGCAAATCTCAACAAATTATATGGGGCATTTTCTTGGTACTGTCTTGCTAACTCCGGTTCCGGTTCTGGCTCAGAGCTGGAGTCGCTTCGCCCTATGAGTTTCTAGTTCTAATTCCGGTTCTAGTTTCAGTTCTGACTAATTTTTATACCTTTGCTGTTCTCTTTTGAAAGTTCAGCTTCCGTTCTGGATTCAATTTTGATTTCGAAACTAGTTACCAGTCTGGTTTGTCTCTGCCTATAAGACGGTCTAGAATCTAGACTCTAGATCTCGGAAACTATATATGTTTCAACCATTAAATTTTGTTAGGCAGTATTTAAACATTTTTTAAACATTTTACCATAATTATCATCATCCAAGTGTTATCTATAACTGAAATATTTCAAATAAACAGTTTATACTTGATTGTTCAAATTTTTCATATTATTCTCTTTTTTTCTTGCAGTGTCTCGGTTCGCTTGGGAGAGCACGACACGCGCACGGCAGTGGATTGCCCAAGGAATGGCGGTGCCTGCGCTGAGGCTGCACAGCGCGTGGGCGTTGAGGAGGCACGGGTGCATGAGCTCTACAAGGAGTCAACACCCAATCAGCAGCATGATATTGGTCTGGTGCGTTTGGATCGTAACATACGTTACTCGGATAGCATACAGCCCGTCTGTCTGCCCTCGGTAGTGGGGCCAGAAACGAAGCAAGCGGGCCAACAGTATACAGTAGTCGGATTCGGCCGCACGTTGCAGACATCACGTAGTCCCGTGAAGCAGAAATTGAGCGTGGGCTATGTGGAGCCAGGTCAGTGCAGGAGCAAGTTTGCCGAGCGCAAGATCAGCATCGTGCCCACCCAACTCTGTGCCGGCGGCAAGTTTGCTCAGGATAGCTGCGATGGTGATTCCGGTGGACCATTGATGCGTTTCCGTGACAATGCATGGGTGCTTGAGGGCATCGTCTCCTTTGGCTACAAGTGTGGACTCAAGGATTGGCCCGGTGTATATACGAGTGTTGCGGCCTACGATATTTGGATTAAACAGAATGTTAGGGCATAATTCGCTTCGCGATCTCCCATCACTTGAGTTAAGTCTGCTGCATGAATTGTGATCATGTCTGTCATACATTACATCGCTATCTATGATTATAGAATACTTGCCTATTACACTATTTATAGCAACTTAGCTGATAAGAATTTAGTAGATCAGGATTTTCCACATTGAAATCCGATTTCGCAAATTTATTATTTATTGTCCATTAAATATTATATACAAATAGGTTTATTATATGTACGAATTCTTAATTATACAAAAGCATAAATACGAAAAAAAAAAAAATAAACAAAGCCAATTAATGTATATATATAATATATGAACTTGGGAGTTACCCATTGTCAATTAGGTATTGATTAAAAAACCGCAAGAAATCGTCTGTTTAGTAGTGACCACAGCAGATGCGGCGGCCCTTGAACTTTGTGGTCTCTTAGAGAGCTTTTTCCTTAATTTAATCTTTTCAACATACATGTATAATATTATATAATATATTATTTAAGCCGTTTTAGTTACAGCACAAAAAGTATGCAACACAAAACTGGCACAGATCGTTTTTAATAAGATCGTTTTCAACTACAATATAAGTAATTAAAGAAAAAAGGGAGAATATTATATAAATATTTTATATCAATATATTGATTCCATCAACCCAATCAGCGGCTTCTGGGAATTCAATAAAAAAGAGGCATGCCATATAAATATAAATACATTTGTTTGTATACCACATACATATGTAGCACGTTATCGTTCTACCGACAAGTAAAGTGCATACATATATCATGTGAAAACATGGGCTGGAGTCAGTTCAGTCTGAGTTCAGTCGGCGTTCGGTGTAGTCACATATGTTTATAATGAACTCAATTATATATTTTCTGGTTCTTTTACAAGTGATGAATTCATTGAGCAGAAGATGCACATTTAATGGACATTGGGACAAGTGTCGGTCGGATTGTGATAGTTTTGACGATAGAGTTACAATAAAATGCGGTCACAATGGACTATCTTGTTGTCCATATTTAAAATCATATGAGCTACAATCGTACAAGTATCCACAAGATTGTGGAGTAACCCCATATAGAAATAATGGTTTCGTTGTGGGTGGCAAAGAGATATTACCCGATGAATTCAGTTGGATGGCTAGTCTAGAATACAAGAACAGACCGAACGATGTGGGAGCGTGTGCAGGATCGGTTATTAATTTCCGATATGTCCTAACCGCAGCACACTGTGTAGTTGGCGAACAAATTGACTTATATTATGGACCAGTGTAAGTTCTAAACATAAAAAACTCTTTATACTCTTAAGAGTTTTTTTTTAGTTTTTTCCACTAATTTATTAATTAAAAAATCATATATATTTTGTATATTTGCAGATCTGCTGTGCGTTTGGGAAATTTTAGCGTTGATCCCCCCTGCGACTATGGCACGGCAGAATGTCAGAGTTATCAGAGATTTGTCGTTGACAAAGTTATACCTCATGAAGGCTATCAACCATATTTGCCAAGAAACAGACAATATCTTCATTATGATATTGCATTGCTTCGACTGGAGAAGTTTATACGTTTTGATAGATTTCTGAAACCTGTTTGCCTTCCCTTCGGTAACTACAGCAGGAACCAACAAAAGTCAAACCAAACTCTACAATATATTCTTGCCGGATGGGGTCGCACCTTGAATAGTACCGATTTGCCAGCGAAACGAGCGGCGGCTCTTCCAGTCTGGTCTCCGGAAAGATGTTTGACGGATGTAAAAAGAAATTCAAATCAAATTTGTGCTGGCAAAAAGGAAAAAGGCTCGTGCCAAGGCGACTCCGGTGGCCCATTGATGCACAGGTTTAAAATAACTCATACGGATAAGCGTATGGTGGTCGAGGGAATTGTATCGTATGGCATAGGTTCTTGCGCTAATCCGAATGAACCAAGTGTCTTCACACGTGTGCGAAGTTATGAACAATGGATTGATGTTAATATGCGTATGTAGGACGTATCATGGCCTAATGAGAACTGATCAGCTTCTGAAATGTATTTGGATATGGTTTTATATTTTTAATATAATAGATTCATTTTTAAAACAAATAACGAAAACTACAGTCGCTTCTTCTATGTCTGCGTTTATGATCCAATTTGGAATATACTAGATACACATATTATTCATCTATATGAATGTGAAAATGTTAAGGCTTTACAAATTTTACAGGGCGTTTTGATTGGAAACAAATGTATGAAATGAACTCTATCTATGTCTGCGCTTAATGCACAGAAACCTTCATAGAGTATTTTATGTTGTTGGCTCTTGTAATAGATATGATCCCTATAATGAGAGAGAGTGATTTGGAGATTATTAAACTTTCTTTTGGCTCAGAAGTTTCTCGTACAGTAATAAGCTGGTGCCAAAAAGTAGGCAACAAAAAACATTAAGCAGAACTGCTCGAAGAAATTATTCAAATGTTATGAAAACAGCTTCGGTGATATAAAATACAAATAAATAGATTATAATGTGTTGATCATGTAGGGTTTGGATTATTATTGTGTAGCTTTCTTGCTTTTTTACCCATTACTGTAAGTTTCTTATATAATTTCCTTTTTCAAAACTGTTCAAACTCTCGATCAAGCTTTCAATTAAACTGACTCAACTGTGTACGATATAAAGCTCTTCAACTCGAGCTCGATATCTGTGATTAGCAGAAAGCTTCTCCAGTTCACTTTCAGTAAAAAAAAAGCTGCGCCTAAAAGTACGCAACGATCTGCACACGCTCGGCGATTGAAAGTGAAAACAGAAATGCAAAAAAAGAGAAATAAACAAAACATGTAAAAATAATAATAAAAAAAAAGCTGCACAGCTCTCAGCTGCTGGTCCGATTGCATAACCGGACCCGGCTGGCCCGCCAGTTGAGTTGACCGTTGCTCCCGTTTCGTGCGACGGCGACGGCGACGGCGTCGATTGCACTCCGAAGCTCGTTTTGGTGTCAGCCAACTAACGCTTATTTATCTCTCTCTCTCTATCTTTTATTTTTCTTTTCGTTTTTTTTGTTTTTGGCACTCGGCTCTTCCGACTTCGAATTCGGTTTCGAAGTTGGTTTCGATGTCTGTTTCGGCTGGATTCGTTGACGGTTTGTGCGCAGCATTCAAATTCGAATTTAATACACGGCTGATCGTTCAGGCGAACGGATTCGATTCGATACGATTCGTATACGGTGTGTGCATTCGTGTGTGTGTGCGTGTGTGTATGTTGTGCGTTTGTTGCGTATACGCCGTGTGTGTCATCGCGCTTGTCTCGCGTGTCGCAATTGCAATCGATTGCACTTTAATCGGCGGCTATCGATAACGCTGATGTACCTGTATCAATCCCCAGCCAACGGCGCATTGTGGGCGGCCAGTGCCGCATTGCTTGCCCTTGGCCTCGCCAGTTGCCGTGCAGAGGCGAGTCGGCGACTCACCACAGCCTCAGCCGGAATCGCAGCTCGACTGCGAAATACCCAACGAAACGAAGCGTGGCATCTGTTTGCCAGTGAATCAATGTACCGCCTATCTGCAGGTTCGCAATGTCACCAATCTCAGTTCGGAACGTGTGAATTTCCTCAAGAAGGTGCAATGCGATGCCGCAACACATAGTCGGTTGGAGGCGGAGCAGGAGCAGACGGATAAACTGTATCAGCCGCTCGTCTGCTGCCCTGCCAATGGTCAGGATTATCTCTACCCTGTCATACAGTTCTCCAAATTCGAATATCGTCGCTTTCTCGATGTCACTGCACGCTTCAAGCGCAAAAAGCTCAAGCGACGCATCCAGACCGTCGAACCCAGCACCGGATTCAATTTGCTCAACGAGTGCGGCAAACAGGTCACCAATCGCATCTATGGCGGCGAAATTGCCGAACTGGACGAGTATCCCTGGCTGGCACTGTTGGTCTATCATTCGAGTAAGTTTGTAAGCTATGCAAGAGCTTCCTAAGCGCTTTCAAAGCTCCTTTACCAGTTTAAAGTTGTTCAGGATCTTCAAACATTGTGTATTATTTTTCGAGGAAGATCTTCCATGTGTAGATTTTCTTTATGTAGATATTCTATGTATATTTTATTATATACGTTTTCGTAATCCAAAAACTTTGTTTGATCTTTGATACAGGATATTTAAATTACCCCGATGTAAGGAAATCAAAAATATTCAAACTTTGCCATAGAAAAGTATGAAAATTGTATTTTTCTTTAATTGTAGATATTATAGACCGAATTCGATAATATATACAGGCACAAATTAATAAGTCTTGCAGTAGTTTGCACAAAAATAATATTTTGTATGTGTCTTTTGGATATTATAGACTTTACTTAATATTAGACTTGTAAGTTTAATTCTTTAATCATAGTTGCAGTATCTTGTGTTAACTGATAGATCACACTGCAGTTCTATATATTATAGTAAGCCCGTTTTCATGAAATTTCGATAGAATATAGTACAGCTGCGAGTTTGTTTTTGATATCTTAGAAAATAACGCAGGTTACGTCGTTAAATTGGCAATAAGTTTAAGATATATTAGTAGAATTCCACTAGGTTTACTTAGTATTTGAAATTATTTATAATTTTCTCTTTTATCGACAGACGAGTACGGCTGCAGCGGTGCTTTGATCGATGATCGTCACATTCTAACTGCCGCCCACTGTGTGCAGGGCGAGGGCGTGCGCGAACGTCGCGGACTGTAAGTTCTGCTCGGCTACAGGAATATATATAGTTACTGACTCTCTCTCTCTCTCTCTCTCTCATTCCACAGCAAACACGTGCGCCTGGGGGAGTTCAATGTGAAGACGGAACCCGACTGCATTGAGGAACCGAACTATCTGAGCTGCGCTGATGCTGCACTGGACATTGCCTACGAGCACATACATGTGCATCCCGAGTACAAGGAGTACTCGAATTACAAGTACAATGATATAGCTGTCATACAATTAAAGCATCCCGTGTCCTTCACCCACTTCATCATGCCCATCTGCCTGCCCTAGCAAGAGTGCCCAAACACCGCTGGTCGAGGGGCAAATGTTCTCCGTCTCCGGCTGGGGACGCACCGATCTCTGTAAGAGTGGAGAGATCTCTGCTGGATTTTTAACTAATTGTTGCTCTCCCTCTCTCTCTCTGCAGTCAACAAGTACTTCATCAACACACACAGCCCCATCAAGCTGAAGCTGCGCATTCCGTATGTGTCCAGTGAGAATTGCAGTAAATTACTCGATCTTTACGGGGTGCGCTTGGGTCCCAAGCAGCTCTGCGCCGGTGGTGAGAAATCCAAGGATACCTGTGCCGGCGATAGTGGTGGACCCCTTATGTATTTCGATCGCCAGCACTCGCGTTGGGTAGCCTACGGCATAGTTAGCTATGGATTCACACAATGTGGTTCCGGGCCGGGCGTCTATACGTCCGTGCTGAGCTATGTCAGTTGGATTGAGAGCGTTATAAAACCGCCATCAAGTTGAGAATTTTACGTGACGTCAGATTTGCCTGTGCGCGGGGGTGGCACGGTATCAGGGGGGTCGTGGAATGGTGCTGTTGTCTCTCCAAATATTTGTACATATTTTGTCTAATTATCTAACGGCAACAAGTTGTTTGTCTGCGTGTGCGTAGTGTGTGTGTGTGTGTGTGTGCGAGTGTGTGTGTGTGTGTTAACAAAAGTCTGAAAAACATGTCTCTATTTAAATAATCTATTAAAATACATATTTACTGACACTTGCGTGGCTTCAATTAATCAAAAAAAAAAAAAAAAAAAAAATTCCAGAAATTGTTGCCTTGACTGGCCTTGGCCGCAGCTTCACAGCGCGAGAGTTCGTCAGCTTCTACATCTGGAGCTGCAGATCCAGCTGGCCAGATGATGAGAATCATTACTGTTTACTTCAATTTTGTAGCCTAGTGTTGGCAACTGTACAATGGGCAGAGGGACAGCCAGAGAGGCAGAGGGACTGGCAGAGAGATAGAGGTAGAAAGATAGACAGAGAGACAGACACCTCCAAAGTGACCATCAGCTGTTTCACTTTTTCCAGCCACCTGGTTAAACTTGATATTGCAGTTTTGCTTTTTGATGTCGTCATTGATTGCCACACTTTGCTTTCACTGCCCATTCGCGTGCAGCGTGTAGCGACAGTTCGGGCCAATTTGAGCGGCAGTGATGCAATGCAGCGCCAGGTGAGCAGGAGGAGGAGGAGGAGTAGGTGGAGGTGCCAAGTAGTGACTGCGACGCTGCCCAAATTTTAAATCGATGTCATTCATCCATCAGGCCAACTTGGCCAAAAATAGCCAAAAAGGCAGAAAGACAAAGCGAGGCATTTGTATGCACAGTTAGCGGGTTCCATAACCCCCACCGAATCGCGCTCTGGGACTGTGCCACTGACCAAAATTGGTCTGAACAGTGTTGGACGACAATAATGATCATTATCATTATCATTATCATCACCATCATCAATATCATCGTCAGCTGTGAGTTGTGCGTCAGCGTAGTGAAAGTGAACTTGACTCTTTGATTCGCTCAACTTGATGTTGAAGTTTATGTTGTATATGTGTGATATATGTGTATGTGTATTGTATGTGTGTTATATGTGTGTGTATGTGTGTGTGTCTGATAAACCGCATTAATATTCATGATGCTGTCCATGAGGCAGAAGACAGCACGACGCTCGACGCCCTGTTTGTCCAGCTCATTATGAAGCTGTGGCGATTTTCGGTTAACCTTGAACTACATAAAGATGTTTATCCATACTATATACAAATGCACATATACAAGCACATATACGCTATATAATTATCTGCGAATTGGTAATAATTTGCTGGTAATGGAAATTTTTGGGAAAATTAAGAAAATAATCTCAACTGTGACTATCTTATAACTAGCAAAAATTTTCTTACGTTTCCTACTTATAAATAATATATAGTTTATTATTTATAAAAAAGTAATAAGCAAAGCATTTTACTTTAATTTTACAATGAAGAATCTGAGAATGTTCTTATATCTTTTATCTCTAACAGTCTTTAAACTTTCAACTGTACTTTTCGTCTAATTTGAGTAATGCAACTAATTTAAAAATGATATAGTAAGTTTGTTTTTTCACTTGCTACCTTATAAGGGTCCTGTTTGTATTGTAGTCCAGAACACACCAACTAATACGATTACTGCAACAAATGTGAGTTGGTGGGCTTACCAGCCACGCCCACAGGGCAATTATAAAAAGCCAATTTCAAAATTTTTCGTATATGTATTCACAATAACGTCAACGACAAAAGGTCGTCTAATCAATTTACCGGAGGGTTGCTTCGTTCCATAATTGAGTTTCGTAACGTTTTGTTGCTGCGGCTGCGGCAAATGGAAAACAATTCTAAAGTGGACTGCAAAATTAGCCATATGCCGTATATATTGTAGGGAGAGTACGAGTACCATATACGATATATGTAGTATGTACGATGCGGTACTTTGGAACTCCACAGGTGCAGAACCGTTGGCACTAAACATGCCAAATTGGTACGATGTGAGTTCTCTTTCCTCTTTTTTTTTATTTTTATTATGATTATTCGTTGTTGATGTTTTCCATTTCCATTTCCATTTTCGTATTCGTTTTCTTTACTTTTATGTCCTTTGGCAATTGGTTTTCTATTTATTTGCAGCTGAGATCCCCCAAATGCAAAACGATAAAAGTTTATCGAGTTGTTAATTTTGTTCGTTCGACTCTCATATCAATAAATGCGTCAACTTGGCGTTGACATGTCCATTAAATGACGTAGGATATTCGCACAGGATGTACCAAACACCCCCTTCACGGTTAGGGGGCGGGGCAAGGGTGTAGCGTACACAAAGGCAAGGCATTTTGGGCAAAATTGTTGTGGAAACTCTATGAAATTAGAATGCCAAAAAGAGAGAGAGAGGGAGAGAGAGACGAGGGCTGGGAAAAGTATGTTAGAAATTGGCAAGTACATGTCGCATAGGTTTCATTAGTTAATGGATTCCAATCGAATTACAGCGAGAATAAAAACAGAATTAGTACCCAGCGTTGATAGGGTGCGCCAGTGGGATTGGAATATGACTTCTTATCGCGGGAAATGCATTTTGCGCGTCTATAAATGAGAGCGGAAGTACAAAGCAGGCTAGTAAATGAGAGTAGGGTAAATGTATATGATACTTGGGGTATATAGGGTTATTTGAATGCTTAAAAAATATGTATATATTTGAAAGTTGCGTAAACTCTAAGATCATAAAAACTAAGTGTATTTGGAACATTTAAGTGTGAAATAATGAAAAATATCTGAATAAAAGATAATTTAAACAGTTTAATCCTTTCGCAAATTGTAATAATAAATACTTAAAAAAATAAATAAATTATTTATAGAGTTTTAAAATTTTGCTGCGATAGTCCCCGATCTTCCACTTATTTTTATTTATGTTTCCTCCTTTCCTCATATCTGCACTCTGAAGTTGAAAACAACAAATGCGATATCATTCGCTATACACAACTTGTACGCAGTACACGCGTGTTCGAAGAGGTTCCTCAAACTAAAGATGCGAACCTGCTGTTTCCTTCTCGCTCTGCTGAGTCTCTTTCTGCTGCCCTGCGATTCAGGGCAACATAACATAACGTTGTCTCAGGTAAGTAAAGCCTGCTAGTGTGGTGTATAGAGTGATTAATCTCATGAATCTATCTCTCTCTCTGGATACAGAATGCGACCCTACTGGCAAACTCTTCTCATAGGAATTTCAATCATCTGAAGCCCGAAGCCCTTGTACTAGGAAATCCGCGTAGCACCCGCACCCGATTTCGATTCCGATTCAATCGTCGAAAAAAGCAGAAGAAGCAAATGAACAACAAAAGAAAAGCTGGAATAAAGCAAAAGCATAATAAGCGAACAAACTAAGCTTTAGACGCCCTAAAAGTATGCAATTAAAATATTGACCTTTGGGAGAGCGTGCTTTTGAGCTTTCTCACTATCATTATCTGGATATCTCACATAATTTGTATATTTACAATCAATTATGTTTTTTTACTATTTAAAAAAAAGTAAAAAAAAAAGCTGGAACGGCTTGAGTAACATATAGTTTTAGACTCTTATATTCCTACACATAGTATTCACACTCTATAGCTCATTGGCACGATCGTATAATGATATTTCATGAATATGTGCATCTATTCAACTGAAATAACTACGCATTCTTATGTAATTTGCAAAAGTGTTAATAACTTTTATGTTTTTATTCCAATATTTTTGAAATTTTAAAGTCAGATGGATAAGGTATCTATGCGTATTAATGTCGCAGAAAAATAATCTCAAATCAACGCGGAACCCGTGTAGATCAATGATGGGCAATATCTTATAGAGCACAAACTTCTGGCGTAGCGTGATCGTTAGTCAGCCAGATTACGCATGGAGTATACGAGCTCGTGGGGTGCCCGAGCGTGAGAAAGTATTCTGCATAAAGAGCGAAACACAGTCGTGCTTTACCCGAGTGTACCAAAGCTAAGAGCAAAATTCAAGAGCACGACTCAATCGATATTAAGACTTTGGAGCGGATCAGCTGCTATGCGTATAAGAAAAAGAAATACACTTAAACAAACGTTGTCAGATAATTTGCGATATATTTCAATTATTTTTAAAAGTTGCACAAAATTCAGAGAGATTTTTTTTTTATAAATTGGGCAAAGAGTATTTTATATAATTGGGATTTATAAACAAGGTACTAATTTATCTATGCGTGTGCTTCTTTATCCATTTCAGGTAATAACGTATCCGAGTATAATGTGTAGGGTAAAACGGATTAAGGCAATTGTCATCTGTGGCGAAAGATTCAATGCCCTCGATTATCATATTTCGTCTACCCCATTGTAACATTAAAGGCCCGCCAGTGTCGCCCTTGCATGAGGTTCTTTCGCTTTTTATATAGGGAGAAGGCGTACCTGCGCAAATTCTGCTCTCATCTTGAAATTCGCATAATTCGGAGTCTTCGAGCAGAGGTACTTTAAAAGCTCGTTTTGCTATTGATTTATTATTAGCTTCACCCCATCCAGATACTATTACGTATTGATAGTTGTCCGGCTCCCTCACATAGTTTTTGGGCAGGCAAACGGGTTTCAATAAGTTGTCAAAGAGAATAGTTTCATTCAGTCGAATCAGTGCTATATCATTGTGTAGAGTGTTATTGCTGTCCCTCGTATAATTCTCATGTACTGTCTTCTCTTCGATTCCGTAATGCAGATAGAAATTACAGTTAGGAGCACCATAGTCGCAAAAGGGTCTGCCGGTAAAGTTTCCCAAACGCACTCCAGTTCTGAAGAATAGAAAAACAGTTAGTTAACTCTGTAGATCGCATGCGATATGTTTACTTACAATCCACCCAATTGTTGTACCCTTTCTCCAGTCACACACTGAGCAGCCGTTAGCACGTATCGAGAGTTGATCACAGAACCACTACAGATCCCATAGGAGTCTTCATATCCATATTGCAAAGTGGCTATCCAAGTATATTCTACGGGGGGAATAATATTACCGGTAGTTTCTACTGGACGTAACTGTGGCGTCCATCCGCAATTTATAGGAAATTTGGGTTCCTTAACCGAACCTAGGACTTTCAGAACTTGAAGAGAAAGCAGAAGAAATTTAATGCTGCTCATGATCGTTTCGTTTCAAAGCCCAAAGTCAACTGTATTATTATGTATTTTTGTTTGGAGGCAACGACCTCAATGACAAACTTTATTTCTCTACCGTCGTGTTAGTGAGAGCATTTTTAAAAGTCGTCCAAAAACAACTATAGTATCTTAAAGCCGGCATCAAGTCTTAAGAATACTCTTGTTGGTTCTTGAAAGAGTGTGAATAAATTTTGTTTTTTTTTGGATCGGCAAATAATAAGGTAGAACAGTTAGTGTCTGGAAATCTCTTATATTTCAGAGCTTTCTTCGCAATATGAAGTAAGTATTTATAAGATTCCGAGCTTGAGAGAGCACACCTCATGAGAGCGAAACTCAGTCGTATGTGAGTAAATTAAGAGCAAAATTTAAAAGCGCGACTCCGTCGATGATAATTTGCGACAAGATATTAAGCAAACAAAATACTTGAATATAATCAAATCTTGTGCGGGAACTGGTATAATATGTATGTTTCTATCCCCCCTCCAACCAGACTTCCGTAGGTTCAACTGTGCCGCACAGTGTGGCACGTGGCAATAACACAAAATAAACAAAAATATGCATCAGTAAATAGACATCAGATTTTTAATCAACATACACATAATGGGATGCCTAGGGAAGGGACTGAACGACCCAACGATAATCATCGCAATAAACGCGCACGTGATGCACAAATTATGACTTTCACTGTGTGTGCGAAAATTGTGCGAGAATATTTGCATATTTACCAGGGTAAAATTGATGGTACAGTGCGGTACAGTACGGTACTCTGGTACTCCCTGTTGCCGCCCACTTGAGTCGTTCAATATTTATTAAAAATTAGCAACAAGCTGTTGAAATGAAAATGAAAAGCGACCAGTTGGAGAGAGAGAGAGAAAGGTTTCCTTCCGTTTATCTCATTTGCGCACTACCGGCATCGCGAAGGGTGTCAAAAGTTCGCAAATTATGAACGTATCGCTCATTGTGGGAAAGTAATTTTTCATTTTCCTTCTCTCTGTTCATTCACTTTATATTTTTATTTTATTGGAATTAAATTGCCGTCAACAGAGACGCAATGGAACGGAAATAATGCGCTGTACTCCCACTGTACCCGCGCTGTACCCGCGCTGTACCTGCGCTGTACTCCTAGGTGAAACCGTAATGGCAGTGGGTCATTGCCGTGGGGCAAAAGCTATTGTGAATGGGAATATTTAAATCCAATTTTTGGCGGTGTACCAGAACGATTTGCATAAGAAAAACTAATTAGGGAACATTTTCTGTTTTCCGATTTTTTTTTATTTTTCCTTTACTAATTGAAATTTTCAACTGCTGTGTAAACACAAAAAGCTGCCGCAGGGGGTAGGGCGGGCGTACAGTGGGTGTGGCTATGCAAACATCGACATATGTATGTGAGCAGGCGAACACATGTTGAGAGGGGGGATGGGAAGGGAAGGGTAGGGTGTTGGGAAAACTGTACTAGAACATGACAGATTCGTGTCAAGTAAATAAATAAACAGGGGGAACATTTTGAAGACACCACATGTGTTGTGTGTCTCTGGGAGTGTGTGTGTGTGTGTTAACGTGTGACGCAACACTTGCAGATTTTTCACGAAAAACTCAAGTGGAATTTGGCAAAGTTGAGCGACATTTTTCGCACATTAGCAAAGCGGTACTTGAGCATGTGCATCAGCCCTGACAGGCTACACTCACCACACACGCCACATGCCACATGCCACAATGGGTTGGGCCAAGAATATATTTTCAAAGTCAAATACAGTTTAATGGCAAGCTGAGCTAAGCAGACAAAGCCAGAGATCCTCGCCCCGGGCGCGGAAAACTACAAACGAGCATTTCAAATACCCTGTAAAAGTTGCTATGCTTGGGTATGCATAGTTATTGCATAATATAAAATATATATTAACACTGAAATACTTTAAAATAAAGCAAAATATATTTTTTATTGGTAAATACTAAATTTTGTGCAATCATATTTATTTACATGCTGTCTGGTACATTTATGGATATATTTGCAGCGTTTTATATACATAAATATATTACTTACATATTCTGAAAATTTCATCAAAATCCATGCATAAATAAAAAACTTATGCAAGTAAATAAATCGTAGGGTATTCTTCAGCTGCGCCTTGTTCTGCTGCCCTTCAATAGGACCACATGTGACCAGTCCCTTCTCTGTTTGGTTTTCGATCCGAAGATGGGAGGGGGTCTACGAAATACCCACCAACTATGCAAATAACATTAATTGTTTGGCCAAACAAAGGCGATGGAAAACAACAAATAGAGAAGGGAAAATCGTAGCGGAAATTGAAAATGCTGCTGCTGCTTCTGCTGTTGTTTTCACTATGCCAAGAGTGATACAATTGAGAAATTGTGAAACATGTAAATTATAAGTTGTACGGAGCGTAACCCTATGAGAAGGCGAGTACGATATGAGGCGCTGCATGAAGTCCCCGAAGAAAACTAAGGAAAAGGAGGGAAGGAGGAGGAAGTCGATTCATTCAAATTTGATATGGGATGCTTAAAGCCGAATTGTAATACAACAAAGCCAGAACGACTGGAAATAAAAGTACAGTCCCAATGGCAACAACAACAACAACAACGAGGATAATAACAACAACCCCATAAAGCATTCGAGGGTCCATTCCGCGGGTAGTTAAAGAGGACATAGAAACACCACCGCCACCACCACCACCATCATCATCCTCATCGTCATCAGGATCAGGCAGCGCGCGAAAGGCGTTTCCCCGCCCCGCCCTTGCCTAAGGTTCTTATGCAGGGTTATGAGGTGAAAATCCTGTGCACAACTCTCGGGCACTTTAAGATCCAGACATCTTAGGACCTGGCATATGCCAGGGCTGTGCTGCTACTTTTTTTAATCGCAGTTTTTCCCCAGTTTTCCATTTTTCTTTGCTCTCCTCCTTTGTGCTACACTCCAGCGATTTGCATATGAATGAACGTAATAAGGCGGCGCAAAGGAAATTAAAAGTACCGTAAAATGAAAGCCGTACCGGGTACGTACGGCAGACACACACATATGACTCTTGCCGACTTTCGATTCCACACATAATGAAACATTCCTCGAGTGCGGAATTAATAGATGAGATTTGTCTTTTGTGTATTGTTCGAGAGTGAAGGAAGGCCTCAAATTGCATTCAATTGTTAAATTGAGCGGAAGCAGGAGGAGGTTCTTTTTTTTTTTTCTTGGATGGGTATGGGAAAACCTCAGGTGCCCTGTTAGCCTGATCAGCTGCAATTTGTGGAATTCAGTGGGCAACAACGCATTAAACCTATACGTAAGGTACCTGCGTGCCTGATATCAATAACCCTTTAAGGGTTATTGAATATCTCGGAAATTGTCTTTAGTTAGGAACCTACAAATCAAGACAGTAGTTTGTATGGACTTTTCTCTTTAAGGCACCCAAATTTCACTTTGATTTGAATTATACTTCAAGGTTTTATGGATTATTTAAAAATTGTCTATAGTTAGAAAACTATGACTTCAGCCTGGCAGTTTCTTTAACTTTTGATAGGTATTTAACCAAATTTCATATTGATTTGAGATTGATTTTATTCAATCAAGTCGAACTAGCATAATTTGGAAAATGGGTCTAGTATGTCCCTGGGGGGTTCCTTGAATTATTCTCTAGCAGTCACCCAAAATTTCACTTTAACTCGAAATTAACTTTCTTCCAACAAGTCATGCTAGCGTAATCGAACCCTCCTACCCCCCCCCCATCCTAGTCCTACACTCTCCTGCAATTATGTATTGTTCCTTGGACGGAAACGAACTAAATCGAAATTACGTCGCATTAGCAAGGAGTCTCGATATTGAAATTTAATCAACTTGCTTTTTCCGGGCAACTACTTCACGACGTTGATTTTTTTATTATGCTAAGCGCACAAATGAGCTGCCCTCGCTGACCAGGGGTCGTCACAGGGTGGACAGGGCGGACAGGGTGGACGGAGCGATGGACAGACTCAGACTCAGCGTGGGGTAGAGACACGCACGAACTTCATTGATTAACGATTCAACAAAAGACGATGATGTCGGAGTTGCAGGAAAAGTTCCCTCGGGAGCAGGACGCACGCACGCACACATATGAGGATGGCTGGAGAGGATCGAAGGCAACATAATCAAAAAATTAAAATCTCTTTATGTTTTTATGCTCGCTGATTGAATGGTTCCATTGTTGTTATTGCACTCGGACAGTTTGATGTGCTGTTGATGGACTCGACCAGGATACGGACGCGGACATGGACATGGACATGGTCGCGGCTGAGTGAACTAATCGACCGGGAGGGGGCAACCAGCGAGCACCCTCCTCGGTCAGCGGCAGTCGAGTGTAATGGATACATGCGATATTATCCCTTTTGTCTGTAGTAGCCTGCGGAGGCGGGAAAACGTCAGAAAACGTCGGAAAAGCGGCAAAATGTCGATTAACTCAGCTCGAAGCGAAAGGAAACCGCGACACACGTTGCGACTTTGTGTGGCTTTTCAGAGAGAGAGAGAGAGAGAGAGAGAGAGAGAGAGAGAGAGGGAGCTATTTTTCGGGGCCACATTTAATTAAGTCACGTTGTCTCACTTTAATCTCTAATCAAGTTATTAGCTCTCTTTTTACCTTGGTCTTTTTTGTGGATTCCCTAT
Organism: Zaprionus tsacasi; assembly: GCA_018904105.1. Lineage (NCBI taxonomy): Eukaryota > Metazoa > Arthropoda > Insecta > Diptera > Drosophilidae > Zaprionus > Zaprionus tsacasi. The sequence continues at coordinate 6,083,689 of JAEIFR010000507.1, forward strand.
TACCCATTTGCTAATTGCAATGGTCTTGTGTGTGTGTGTGTGTGTGTATGTATGAGAGTGTGGAGACTACACACACAGCGACGCTTTGAAGTAGTCTGTGCTTTGTGTCAGGTGTGAAGCGATGGCAGCTGCTGCCTGAGGACTCTCGATGGACTAGAAAACTGTCACTTGACGAGCAATCAATAACACTGTGCAACAAAAGTGAGCAACAAGTAGCTTGGGCTCTAGCGAGATCGAATTAAAACTTTTGTTTCTTTTGAAAATCAATTTTAAAATATTTTATACAAGTAATGTAATAATACTGTGCAACTAAATTCAAGATGCATTAGAATATACGAATTTATTTATAAAATAGGCAGTTGTACCCTTTATATTTTATTGTTTTTAATTTTTAACTATTTTGAAATAAAACTATACAGTAAAGTTAAGGCACAAATTAAAAATACTTTTGATTACTATTATTTAATTTACTAAATAATAATTTATTTAAAATAAATATGTCTTCTTCCGTTCATATCGTTGCTCTTTTTCCACGCGAACTTTGCTGCACAGTGTCCTTTGCCTGCGGGCAAAAACAATGATGCCTCAATGATGACTAAGCGCTCTTCGCACAGTGTTTCCACCCCGAAGGGGCAATCCAGGAGGCGGGCCAAGGAGCTCCTTCAGCTGTCCGTTTTTATTGCGATTTGCGAAAGTGTAGCCAAAGCAGGAGAAGGGCAGAGAAGAGAGACAGAGAGAAAGCGAAAAGGGAAAGTACAGTGAGGATATTTGATTACGAAATGCGAAGCAATCTAAGCCCGGACACACCCACGCATCCGGTCGAGGGCGCCGCTGCTCATTATGGCACATGGTGAAAGTGCGTGAGAGAGACAGCAACACTCACGAGTCAATAATGATAAACATAAAGTCGCCTGAGACGATTGCGAGGGCGGCACCAAACATTGCTGAAACTTGCTGACGACGAGTGCATTAATTGCCAAAATTAAATTTATTTCATTCATTATGCGATGTGCCATGCAAAATGTCAAGTAATCAAGCGCATCCTTTGCCCACTGTGCCCACTCTCCTCTCTTACCTCCCCCTCTTGCTTGCTTCTCGTATCCTGCGGCTGGCAGTTGTTACATTTTGAATGACAGTCGACAGTCGTGCTGACATTTTCAGCCTGTCATGTTGCTTATTAAACACATAAATATGCCAGCATGTAGGCTGGCAAGGGGAGAGTGAGGGAAGGAGTCCGAGGAAGAGGGAGGAAGCCCTTTGAGGGCCAGCAGCCACAGCAGGTAAACTCGTAAAATTCCAATCAAAACGCAACAATGGTCAACAATATCATCCAAGCGGCAGCATGTGGAACATTTAAGGCTGGACAATGGTCACAAATCAACGGTAAATATGCGACCCCATCTCATCACAATGGGCACTACTTCTAGGTCGTTGGGCTTCCCATTCACTTTTCTCAACTGTTTGTCGTGTCGTTAATCAATTAACTTTACGCCCACAACGGGGTGACTATGGGGTTTACGGGTTACGCCCCCCTTAACATGACACGACTGTCACAACGACCCTGGCTGATTCATATCCTGCCTGCCTGCCTGTCTGCCAGCTTGACCACTTCAATATGCCAAAGAAATCAAACACACACACTCCTCACCCTGAGCAAATATTGAAAAGTGAAAAGTTTTTTCCTCATCTTGATTTATGACACAAATTTTGATAATTTATTGCCAAAAGAAAGTATATCCTACATATGTACATACACTCCCTTTTCCATCTATGAGGGGTGGTCAGTGAGTTCTTCAAGTGCTGCTGGTTCTGGTTATGCTCTTGATGGATTTTCCTTTTTATTTTCCCTTCTTAAATTGCATTGATTGAGAGTTGTGCCATAATTTGCGGAAACCCTTGGAGTGTCTGTCCGTCCCGGCGACTTTTTGTGCACCAATTAGATGATGACCTCAAGTGGGTTCCGTTTTTCGAAACGTTTTAGAGTTCGTTTTTGGGGGAAATATAAGCGTTTCTTACAGTGATTTTTTGTTAGTTGAAGATGATAGCTGATTTACTTGATTTTTAAGGAATTTCATTGAGATTACGTTGAGTTTTTTTATAAACTTAAATATGAAAGGTTTTTCATTCAGAAATATGTAAAAAAAGAGCTCTTAAATTTTAAGGAATTAAAAATATAACAAATACAGTTAGAAGTACAAATATATTGAGAAAGGGAAAGCCTTAGTTGATGTATAATTAACAGAACTAGTTTTAATCTTTATATCTAGTATCGTATGGGCTTCTCTACTGTACCTAAAATACTAACTGAGATTGTTATCAAAATGGGAATCCATAAAAGGTTCATTCGATGTGAATTAATCTGTTTCTGTTACTCATATGATTGGCTCATGTGGTATAAGGAAATAATCTTAACTACATGTAGGCTGATTAATCTGACCCACTTCCCCCGTCTTACCCATCTTTTGGGGTTACCCTTAGGGGGGTTTCCAAGTCTAAAAGCCGTTTTGTGGTCACATGAGTCGACAGCGACGTCGGTCGTTGGTGCTCGATGGGTCGTGCGGTTTCGCACTCATCTACTGACCAAAAACTGCCCCTGGGCTGACCAAACCGTACCGAACCGAACTCGACTCTCTGACTGACAGCCCGGGGGCATTATGTAATCCAAGACTTGCACCCCTTCCGCGTTGCCCATGACGGCGACAACGGATTCAATTTGAACTTGACGGATGGCAACAGTTGGCATGATTGACTGGTGCTTCAGCTCCAGCTCCTGCTCCGAAATGAATCATCGCCCTAGCAACGAAATATTGCGTCAAATTAGCCAAATAATTCGAAGTAATTAGACGTTGCCACTGGTCGTTCCCGTTTGCAGTTTGGCTTGAAACCTTCTTAATATTCCAATCGCGCCCGCATTCGCTGCCCGCCCCCAAAATGGTCACACAAAGTGCCCATTTCCATAATGGAATCAACGCAACGCACTTGACACTTTATAATAATGAAATTATGACTGCTTATGACCTTAAGAAAATAATATCAAATGGCAACCCTTTTTTTATTTTCATTTTTATATTTTTTATGGTAACAACTACTTTGTCCATCCGATCCCTTCGACTGTACCCAACAGCAGCTGCCTTAAGACCAAGACCAAGTCCCTTTGTTGCGGGTCATACGTTGCCCATTAGTCTGGGGGTCCGAACAACATGGAATCCATTTCCGATATTGGGTGATAAAATTTTATGAATGTAATTTGCAGCGATTTGTTGCGTCTCTTCTTGTCGTTTTGACTGGTCTCGTCGAGAAGGGGTTGTCGCTCTGCAAGTGTCATTGCGAAATTGTTATTGACAGAGCAGGGACTTGGGGGAGTCGTAAATACAAATCTCATACTCATCCACTAGTTGGCTCTTTCTTTGCATGCGAACTTAAATTATTAAAAGCATTTGCCAAAACGACACTAAAACGGGTTCAATGCAAAGTGGACGATGAACCAGAACCAGAACAAAAAGCCAATACGACAAGTTTTCAGATACTTAAAGCAGTTGTGGCTTAAAGGAATTTCAGGGGACTTAAGACACTGTGATATATATAAATTTGAAATAGACAGTTTGTTTAACAGTATTTTAGATAGATAAATAGTTTTAATATATGATTTAATTGAAAAGTAGATAGAAATTCATAAAGTCGGATCGAACAATTAAAGAAAGATTTATTATATTTGTTTACTAATATTTATTATTCCAATAATATTACATTATATAATATCTATCCCTGTTTATAAAGGCCTTAAGCATTGTTGTTAAAGGATGTCGTAAGAATTAAGAACTTCTACAAAAGTTTTCAAACTCATATCCCAAACAATTTTAGAAATAAACTGAAATTACTTTCATTATCTGTAGCATATCTTTCGAGTGTAACACTGAACTACTAAAATCCATTTACATGATTTATAAATAAATAGTAATTCAAGTAATTTGTTTTCCAATCTCACCTCGTTTTTCCCAAACTCGAGGGTGGGAGGGGCGTGGCTATTGAATGTACTTTTAAGTACAGTTCGTGACACATCTCCCGTTAGATACTTTGAGAGATACTCGTAACGCCCACTCGCGCATAAATCTGTTTATGATAAATGACGTCACCTTTAGTTTACGATCTGAGAGTATTCTGTGGAATAGCTGCAAAATTAGCATAGAAAGCGCATAAAACCATAAAGAGGCGCATTAAAAAATCGCCGAAACACATTAAAATAGTGAAAATGTGCAAATTAGATGCGAGTTTTATGACCATGGATGATTTTAAAGTGTGTGAGAGAGAGTATAGTCTATAGAGAGTGTGCAGGATAATTCAGAATTTGTTGCTTGCATGGTGATTTATGTGTGCATATTTGTGATAAATACGCTGGATTTCGGTGAGGGATTTCTGCACAAAATTACAATATCAACTTGGAGAGTCTTCTTCGGAGTTTTGTTTTTGTCGCATATGCGCATAATCAAAATCAAAGTGAAAGTAGACAAAATGCGGTAATTTGATTTATTGGCCGACTTAACGTGCTGTACGTGCTCTCTCTTCCACAACGGGGCTCCTAAGTCTCTCCCAGACAAAAAAAAAGAACGCTCGATGCGAATGTTTTTGCAACTGAAATTGATTTACTTTGATTTTGCATTTTAAATCGAGGGTTGATCGGGAACGGGCAGGGCAACTGGGAAATGGGAACTGGTATGGGTGGTTGGTTGCACTCTCAATATCTCCGATATCGATGTCAATTGGCGAGCGTCTTTTGGCGCTTTTGTCTCGCTGTCGCTGCCAATTTATTCTCGATATATTCGGGCACTAAGCAGCCATAATTCCCATTGCCAGGAATGACAAACACTCGACACACACACACGCACACACACTCACACGCGGCCTGCGGTGCGCAATTTTAAATGGATTTATTGATACGCTTCGCTGCCGCAACAACAAGCAGGGACAATGGCAGGGGCAGGGGGACAGTTCCCCCGTACCGACGACTTACATGTTTGCAAACATTGGCAACAACAAATGCCCAGTAATATTTCAATTGTCGCCGCAATGAACCCATCAGCCGCCGCCCCGTAACAAGATCTACCTCCAGGCAGCTGCTACTGTGCTATCGTTGTACTATATCGTGCCTGGGAAAAGGTCGAGTTTATTACGCGCATCATTTGCGAATTTCGATTTTAATGATTTTAGCGCCAGAGTTGTCAACCGTTCGTTCGGCTCAAATTGAATTTTGATTAGTTGGCAACATTTCGTGCACGCGTCGGGCTCTTTCGAGTCTTCCGTTTCCCCTAAAAAAAGGGATGTCCTTCAATTTTGATTGATTTCGCATTATTTGTCAGAGAGCACAAAAAATTGCGGTTGTATTTTGTTTTTTCTCCCTTACTTGGTGGTGCTTTAAAAGTGAATGCTAAATTACTTAATTTCTCCACTGTCAAAATATGCAAATTAATTTGTTATTGATAGGTGTATAAATCCTAGAAAGCTGGTAGAAAATGTAGAAAATATCTTTAAAACATGCTAAGCACTCATTAGCATTATAATGCGAATCTAAATCTTAAAATAATCATTAAGCAATTATAATAAAGAAATTATACTTAAAATCAAAATTAAATTTTTTGAAAAAATTTCAAAATTTTATCGAAGTTCTATAGTCGATTATATTAAAATGCAGAATCAATTAAGGCATAATACCATCATCAAAAAGTAATTTTCGAGATAAATCCAATGATTATTAGAAAAGTTATGAGTAACGATCAAAAACGCAATTTTTTCATAATTAGCGATGTCATGGAGAAAAGACAACCTAAGAAAATCAAAAAAATATGCATATTTTATACATTTTGCGTCCCAATCATCTGCGGATTAGATTTATATGTTAATTTTGAATATTCTAATCAATTTTAAGCATAAACTCAAAATAAAATTTTTTTAAAAAAATTTCGAAATTTTTGCAAGGGGGTCATCTGCGGATTAGATTTATATGTTAATTTTGAATATTCTAATCAATTTTAAGCATAAACTCAAAATAAAATTTTTTTAAAAAAATTTTGAAATTTTTGCAAGGGGGTCCCATGGAAAAAGTGCATAAATATCGAAGTTCCTAAGTCGATGATATTAAATTGCAGAACTGATTAGGGCACAATACCGTGATCAAAAAGTCATTTCCGAGCTAAATCCAATGATTTTTGGAAAAATTATAAGAGAAAAACCATTAAAAACCTCTTTTTCTCATAAAAATGTTAAATGTTAAGAAGGAAAGACAACTGCAACAAAAATAATAGAGTCGCATACCAAACGATATCTTCATTTTAGCAGGGTGAACTCTCCTTTAATATGCATAACTTATGAATGACCAAACCACTCGCAAATTTAATGGACCTAGACCTCACGACAGTCTCAAGTTGTTGCGATGACCCAAAAGAGCAACAATAATAAATAATAAATAATATTTCTCATAAATAATTGTTTCCCCTCGGCCCAATGGGCCAAAATTGCTTGCGACGAAAAATATGTTAACTAATCACCGTAGGAAAGGATTTTTATGGGTTTTCATTTCCGCATATAATCGACTTATACCACAACAGCGACGTCATCTCCACACACACACACACACATGCACACACTCACACATAACCCAACCCGGGTCGAATCCTGTAGGCAGTGAACGGGAAAAACCGAAAGCGGAAATGTGGAACGTTAAGCGTCGAGTTGTAGGTGATATATATCAGACGAGAAAGTTGCGAAAAATGCTGTAGAAAAATGTCATTTCCTTTATGAATCTCGGATATGAGTAGTCGGCAAACCCAGCGGGACTCAGCATACTGAATTCTGCACTGAATGTGTATGTGCACTTGGAAATTTGTATAGTTTTCGAGGGATCTAACTGGGTTAGGTTCATATAAGTATGCAGAGTGACAGTAGAGCAGGCTGATCAGTGAATCAAGTGAAAGTCAGAGCAATAAAAGCGACAGGGGGCTCAGGGTGAGGGATTGGGAGTGGAGTGTCCATGGAATTTTTATGGTTATTGGCCAAGAGGCTGATCAAGTCGCGGGCAGCGGCAATTACAGCAGCTTAATGACTTGTGACACTCAACTGTTGCCATGGCCAGAGCCAGAGTGGGCCAGTGGGTCGGGGCAACGGGTGTGTCAGTCGCACGGTATACACCATAATATCCTGGTGGCATTTGAATACGCTGCATGCCGAATCCAAGATAATAACGCCGCGGTGGGTCCACGTCTTCGAGTGGCACTCGTCAGTGGCCGGTGAATGGAACAGACGCGACACGGGACACTGCAACATTCAGTTATCAATTGACACACTCACCGTGGCACACACCATGACAACAATGCCTCTCAAGCGCCATCACCATCCTCCCCCCGAAGCTAATTGTAAATTCAAACAGTTTTTTTTTTCTCTTTTCATATTGTATTGAAATTTGACTAACGCGCGTCCAGAGAAATTTATTGCGTTGCTTTGATAATGACATAATATTTTACGCTTCGACAGAGTCAGGACGGGGATAAGGCATAGCTGGAGACAGAGAGAGAGAGAAGAGAGAGAGAGAAAGCGGACAGCTAACGCTGAGTGGGCAGCAAGTGGAGCATTGGGAAATTCACTTGAGGCTCAGTGCTTTTTATTTAAATTTCATTTGTTGTGCCATGGTGTGTGTGTGTGTGAGTGTGAGAGACAGCCCTACTATGTATGTGTGTGTGTGCAATACATTTCCATTAATTTTAAGTGGTGTTTCCGCTCTGGAATTGAAACCGCGCTTGCCCAACCCCCCCGAGCTGTAAAATTTATCTCAAACTTTACATACGTATCTTTGTATCTGCATCATTGTCTTTTTGTATCTTTGTTCGCATTATGTTATTGTTATTGTTATTGACTTTTGCGTGCCGCTCAATCATAATCATAATCAAAGTTTCTCCCCACCTGCCAAGGCTGCTTATCAGTAGCCACGGTTCCGGTTCGTCATTTGCATAAGGGCAGCGGGTTGGAGAGAGCTGCTTGTGGCATATAGATACACAGATCGATGCGAGTACTTGTAATCACTTAAACCGCTTGAAAAATCAAAAGATTCGCCAACAATTTGTTACATATTTGCACTGCGACTCAAGTGGGCCACGTGAGCAGAAATCCCAAAAAAAAACCGAAAGGAAAAGAGGAAAAAGAAAACTGACAGCGACATCTTCAAAAGGTAAGGCCAATGGGCAAACAATTGCCCCGGCAAATTTGTGACCTTAATTTGCAAAAGTAAATAAAAACACAGAGACCCACAAGAGCAAACAAATATACCCTGCAGCAGCTGGCAACGAACGCAGGGTATATGCTTCAACTGCAAAATATAAATAAAGAAGAAAATTTTTTTTAGTAAATATTATTTTATTTGGAATTCAGTTATATCTATAAAATATACTCATTATTATACAAATTTTAGAAAATTTGGAAATATTGAAGAACATTTTTAGATCATTATGAAATTTTCAATAATTTAAACGTAAAGACGAATATAATTTGCACTCCATTGGAAATATCTACTTAATCCTAAGCTAATTCTACTTTCTAGGTATATTTTACCTTATACCATATTCTAATCCCCCGCTTTATAATACCCCCATAGCGTATTTTTCTGCGCTTACAGGGTATACGTAAAGAAAATTGCAAAGCTGCACACAAAAAGGATTTTAAAATCTAATTTCGAATATTTGAAAGGAAAACCGCCAAGCGAACAAACAGCGGGTGCGGTGGGGGTGGCAGTGGCGGAGGAACCCCTTTTAGCAAATTTACATGCTGGCAACGCTCTCTCAAAACACACACACACACACACATGCGCTCACACACATGCATATTATTTGCAAATTAGCCTCGTGGTGGACGGAGAATTCACATGCGAAATGGAACCAATAAACCGTGAAGCACGCAAAAACGACCGCCGCCGCCAAACAACACCCGCCAATCCCGCCTTCCTAGGCAATCAATGGGCCCATTGCGGAGCCAGGCCAGGACCAGCCAGGCTAGATGTCATTTTGTCAAACGCATTTACCAGGCTCGTCCTGCCCGAGGGGGCGAAAAGACCATGCGACGCGTCTGCCTGTTGTTTACTTTAAAGTTTGCAGATTTTTTGCTGCCACTGTGGGTTGCTGCGGCAACTGGGAGAGGCACAGGGACTGGGACAGCATTTCATTAAAGGGTTCCTGCCCATCGTGGTGGGTTACCAGCAAAGCCAGCAAGCCGCATGGCGGCCTCAGCCAGCACATTAGTCCTGTTTGTCATGTGGAACATGATTTGAGGCATTTCTGCTTCAACTGCTCTCAATGGGTGCCTGCAAAAATACTATACGATGCGATGCGACGGGATGCGATGAAAGAAAAGTATGGTACGCCATTTGCATGCTCTATGTGAAAACAAGGTAAACAACACACACGTAGTTGCGATGTGCAGCTTTTGTGCGCAACTGTACAAGTTACAATAGAGAGAGTGAGAAATGAAGGCAGAGAGAAAAGTTCTATAAAACTGACAATTTAAATAGAAATTCTACTCTTTTTAAAGGGAAAGTCCTAAGTATTTATTATTAAACCTAAAAAAGTAAAAGTCACTAAACACTCAATTTTTAAAGAAAATAAAAAAAATAATTCCGAAATGTCATATAAGTTCATAGCTCATTCAACTTGGCGATAATTTTAATATTGTTGAATTCAGGTCTTTGATAATGATTGCAATCAACGTATAGTAGATCAGTTGTATTTTGCAAGCTGTTGGGAATACACATCATGGGGAACGTCAAAATAATCTTGCTGTTCGTAGTGCTACAAGTATTCTCCGCTCTCAGCGTGAGATGTATATCCAGAGCGGGTACTATGGGCATTTGTACACATATAAACCAGTGTACAGCAAAAGATCCCAGCAAATTGAGTATATGTGGGAAAACGGGACTACATTGTTGTACGCCAAACTCGCAGGAAGATTGGCAACTGGATAATTGCGGAGAGAGTCCAATGTATAATGTTGGAGATCTTGAAAATTGGACTTCCATCGAGTCCGATGAGTACAGCTGGCTGGCTAGCCTAGAGTACGGTGATAGTGAAAAGGGATCTAGTGTCTGTTCGGGATCAGTCATTAGCTCGTCTTATGTGCTTACCGCAGCGCATTGTGTTGAGGAACACTTCGTCGCACACTTGGGAGGACTGTAAGTACTATTTCTCATTAATAGAATAGCTTCAACTTAATTAAATAGCTTGAAAATCATTCTATTCTTGGAAGAACTCTAGTATTTTAAAACAAATAATTAAAGTAATCCAAATAAATATTTATTGTTCAGGTTTCTCTCTCTCATTAATTGGTTTTGTTTTTATGTGTAATCTAAAGTCAAATGTGATTATTCCCGCCTGTCTGTGTTATTAAATATATGTGGGTTTTGCACATTGTTATCTCTGAATAGCATATTATTTCATCGTTCCATTCTTAGGTCTATATTATAGCTGCTTTAAATATTTATTTAAAATATATCTGTTATATAGTTTAAATTAATTTTCCTCTTGTTATATCAACAGGACCGGCGTGCGATTAGCAGACTATCATAGTTCCCATGAATGTGACTATGGAACCATCGCTTGTCCGCATTATCAGCGATATGGCATCAGTGAAACTATATTTTATCCAACATTCGGAATCGGAAAAGATGGAAGAATCAATGATAATATAGCGCTGCTTAAGTTGGTCAGAAAAATTGAGTTTGACAACATGATGAAGCCCGTTTGCCTGCCCTTCGCTCGGCCAGTGATCGATGAGAATAGCTCAATGATCACTTCCGGTTGGGGTCCAACTGCTATCCGAAGGGGCAAGTCTATAAAGCGTGCAGCCAGTGTAGAGCTCGAAAGATGTGCCAGTAATCACAGGTATACGAATCAATTTTGCGTTAAAACTAGCAGAGAAAGAACCTGCAATGGGGATTTAGGAGGTCCTCTGATGTATAAAAGCCGAGGAAACATCATGATACTCGAGGGTATTGCAACCGAATGCAATGATCTAGGCCAAGCGGGCACCTTTATAAGGGTGCGTCATTACGAGGAGTGGATACGGCGCACTATACGAACATAGTTTTATTTTCATCCACAATTTTTACATAAAATCTTATTAAATAAATGTTTATACGATTTTGATTTGGTTCTTCATATGCACTTTAAATTTTATAAAAACATGTAAAGGTGACGCGAAGGAACTTGAACTTATAAATTTTTAAATTTCCTTTGCTTTTCAAATATATTTCCAATATAAAAGGATACAATTTTAAAGCATACTTATCTGACCATCTGTGATGAGATCAGATGCGCAATTTATGCCTCATGCGATGACATCGTAACTTGCCAACTGACCAATATCTTTTTGATGTTTGATTAGTTCGGAGATCCCAAAATGACCAGCAAAACGGCTGTAGGCAGGAGGAGTGCGAGTGGAATGGGAGAATTACATCAAAGTGTGGAAAATTAGAAAATTTAACGAGCAGAAAATGCGTTGTAAAGTATGCAGCATCATCATGAGAATTCTAGATGGGGTGGACAGTGGACACTCCTGTTTAACCCTTGCAACACGCGGCCAATTAACATGGCAACAACAGCAGCAGCGGTAAGGGAGGTGGCAAGGGGCCACGACACTTGACCAGCAGGCTGAGTGTCAGGGGGGGAGGCGGCATTGTTTTGGCTCTAATTGAAAGTCATTGAGCGTGAATAAGTTTCATTTGTTTCTTGGCTGGAAAAACATTTGTCACACGCGCTTGAGGAACTTCAAACAGGTCGAGCAGCTGGTCGGATTTTTGACTGACCAGAGTTGCCACAGTTGTCAAATGTTGACAAATTACTGCGGCAAACTGGTCAAGTTCAGGTGGTGCCCCACCTCATTCGTGTCACTGCACACAAGTGCGACAGCTGTGCGTGTGTGTGTGTGTGTGGTACAGTTTGACACTTATGTATGTATGCAAAACTGTTACGCCCCGAAAATGTCACAAGCTTATCATTATGATCTCTGCAGTCTAACCCAATAACCGAGTGAAATTGAAACAGCTTAACCCTTGCTGCCTGGCCCGACTCACCCCTCATAAATCACAGTGTAAAATGTTCAAGTTTCCTTTTGAAATATTGGCAAAATATGAAAGTAGGGAAAACTGTTCCAGCTCTCTCACTCTCTGGAAAAGGGGGTAAGCTAATGCCGGCTCACAGTCAAACCGCAGCGGAGTGAGTGAAAAAGCGCGACATGCGGATGAGGATTGTGAGACGCGACAACGAGGACGCGTCGTCGTCGACTTACAAGCGTCTGACATCAATCAAAAACTAACGATGCTACGCCCCAGTGCTTGCCACACCCCACGTGCCACATGTGTGTGTGTGTGTGGCAAGAAGTCATACGAAATTGGTTAAAAATTTAAAGTAGTTCCCCGCACTGTGGTACGTAATTCAAGATATTCAAATGATTAATGATCTATCATATTTACGACTGAAAAGCCAAGGGTTTAAAAAGGACTTCGTGGTATAATGTATTATTTAGTTTCAACAGCTGAATCGCTTTAGGAATGTCTTTCTCAGAAATCTTAAGAGCTGGAGACATTAAATTTTGTGACAACACTCATATGTATTATAGTATCTTAAAAACAATCTGCCATGCGGTCTTTCGTCTAAAAAAGCAAACAATATCTGATAATTGGCTTAAGATCGTTTAATAAATAAAGAGTTTTTTGAAACATCATATATTAATACAGTCAAAACTCACTGCAGTGATGCTATTTCTTTATTTGGAAAATAATGAAGGGTTTTAAGAGATATAACCCTTAACTATATAAGAAGAGGCACTATAAATATTATCTTTTAACCTCCTACCCGATCTATTTATTCAGTAGGATATTTTAAGAAAAACTCTAAGAACTGCATGAGTTCTCGTAATGATAAAATGTTATATATAATTTAGAAATTTAAAAATCCCTTCGTTTCTTTGTGCTGAGACCACTGTGCACACTGCGCGCACTGCCAAACTGTAATCGCAAACCCTTTTGGGATTTGCCAGCTCTTTGAATAATGATGATGATGTCGCTGGGTTTTCATTTTTCGTGGAAAATTTGCATGTGAAAATAAATCGCAAGTGCGGAATGCGCCATGTAATTTACACGTTTGACAAAGTATCAATGATATCGATGATGACATGAACGGCGGCTGCGACGACGCGACGATGCGACGTCATCACCCATGACACAAATCGTCGCAAATCGTTATTTACAACGCACAACAAACGTTTCTGGCAGTCCGACCCCTGCTCCGCCTCTGCCTCCGCCCCTGCTCCTGCCTCCTGGCACTGCTTCTGTAATGTGTGCGTTTTCACGCCAAGAGGGGGTGGGGGATGGGGAGGGGGATATATGGTGCAAGTCTTGTGCGTCCTCAACGTCGGCCGTGTCGCAAATATCCCGCGGCGCTTTCGCTACACATCCTTACAACAATGTGTGAAAGTTTTTTTCTGTTCTCGTAAAAAATGAAGCGCCCCATGTGTCAGACACAGAGGGCACCCCTTGCCCTCGCTCCCTCTTTCTCACTCTCCCTCTTCCACATCCCTTTTCGAGACTGTGTGTGTCTCTGCAACTCTCTTCTTTAGTAGTTTTTAATGTTGTTTTCTTTCGGGCCAAAGGCAGCCCCCAAGGAGCCTGCAGCGTTTTGTACTTTTCGATGAAATTAATTTTAACCACAATTTTAGCCACCGAAAATGCAACAGTTCGATGATTAATGATTCCTCCCAGCACCGCACGCGAGCAGTGCCAGGCCAGGCCCAACTGTTCCAGCCCAGTTCCAGTTCCAGTTCGGTTTTACTTTTTCTAATCGAAATTTGATATTGCAGAGAGAATTTATTCATTTCGTTGTAAGTGTAATTCATTAATAATCTGTCAGGATTCTTTAATAAGTCAAAAGCAAAGTGCTCGGTTGGTAAGTTTGAGAAGAGTTTTTCGATATAATATTGGGATATTGTTTTCACTGAGATATAGTTTTTTAAGCTATAAGATGTGTGCTACAAAGTTGTGTAGTTAAATAAGCTATAATTATCTGAGATGTGACTATAGCTTATGTCTATTCTTTAATACAGAAAATTACATATATTCAATAAAATCATTAAATATTTGCAATAACCTAATTAAAGGCCTACAATCGATATTATTGATAGTAATATCGATATTTTGAAAACAAATATAAATACCTGGTGCTATTTCATATCGCTCCTACTAAAAATACACCGCCTTGCAGCGATATAGTGCCAGGCAAAATGTTTCAAAACTGATACGAACGTATCATAAGCAATTTAAGTTAGATATTAATTGTAGTCGATAAGTATCGCTTTATTAAATAATTTATAATATAATAAAGTATGTATACATTTTACAAAATTGTAGATTTTCCTTTTCCTTTTGTGATTTCAAATTAAATTGAATCATTTGAATGACTCACACTGGCACTCGCAACTGTATTCGATTCAAATTGCTCGTAAAGTCAGTTGGGATCTTATTTGCGAGCTGTCTTGAGCAGACACTCTCGCACACACACTCTGGCACACACACACTTCCGCAGACACACCTTGGCAGCACTTGGCACCGCAATTGGAATGACGAGAGACGTTTAAGGGGTGTGTCGGGTTCAAGAATCTGCAGACAAACATATTGACAGCTCAATGCCATTTATACAGTTATGTTTAAATAAAAAATTTGCATTCATTTGGCGTCACTCGCAGCCGCTGGCAAAACGGGGGAACCCCGACCCAATCCACACTCTCCAACCCATCGTAGCTTGAGTGACGGTAATCAGTTGAATGTCAAATGTAATGTGTTCCGCTGCGACATATGTTTCACTTAGGTTAGCGAAATTTACAGAAATTGCAAATTTCGCGAAGAAAAAAATATCAACTGTAAGTGAGGCAAGTGAAAGTATAGTGACGCCTTCATCATCATCATCATCATCTGCTTGCCACGCCTGCACATGTCAACCCTCTGGCCACCCAAAACCCGCTGAAAATTAATGATGTTTTCCCTGAAAATAGTGAAAAGCGCGAAAACTTGGGAAACAGCGCACATGTGTGACTTCTCTCTCCCCCTCTCTCTCTCTCCTTATCCGTTTCGCAACATTTTTAAATCTTGCCAAAAAGTGATTTCTTTTTCCTAAGCCTACCCCTTCTCTCAAGTACGCCTCTGTGCCTTGACGCGTAAATTGACATTACTTTGCTCTCTGTCAGGGCCAACTGATTGTCTGGCCACACGTAACCCCCCCTCCCCTCTTTTACAGCTCGTTATGCTAATATCCTGGCGACAAAAGAGTTTTGATTAATGATGCCGATGAAAATGTCTAAAAGAAAAATGAAAAATAATAGAAAAATGTGCAAAAGCAACAGCTGGCAGGGTTTTTCTTTCCTGTTTTTAAGAAAAAGTCTGAAGTAATGCAAAGATCATCATCATATCATATTATATCATATCATTTTCCAACACACAGGTACATACCGCGCTCTTTACTTTCATCATATCTTTTCTCTTTGGGAAATCCTCTGCACTTCCGCCGCACGCTTCCCTTTTTGCGTTCCTCATATTACAGCATACTCGACTCTTCCAATATTTAATCAGCTTCGGGGGGGAAGTTACTCAAAAGCCTGGCTAGTCCCTAATCAAAAAATCAAACAATTGACATTCAATATGGTCTAATTTTTTACGCTGCCATTAAACAAATTATTGGTATGCCATCGATGTGGGCACTCGCATTGTGGACAAAGGAAGAACAACACGCACACACACACACACACACACACACACACTAACACAGATGACAGGCAGGCAGTGGAGTACCCAATATTCCCCAGAGTACCAGGCATCATATCAATAAACCAAACAACAAACAGCACGCTGAATGGCAGCGGGATAAACTGACAGGCCAAGCAAACTCGCTGGGTAATTGAAATTTTAGACCGAAAAAAAAACCTAACGGCCAGGTGCGCAACTGTACACGAAAAGTTTCATTGAAATGAGAGACATAATAAAAAGAAAATATTTTGGAAAAATATAAGTCTTTGCTTTTGACAGTGAAAAAGCTGTTTGTTGGCAATGTAAGCAAACTTAGTAAAGCTAATTTAAATATTCATACTTCATGCTCAAGAGAACGAGTAACAAAAGCCATGATATGAGGCAGGAACTGTGGAATATTTTAACTTGAATAACTTCTGTGTTTACTTTCGGATTATTGTATAATTTGGAAAAAAAATATATTTAAAATCTATGTGTTTATTGAAGCTGAAAGTGGGAATTTTATTTAATATTGTACATAAAAGTATTTATAACAAAGAAAATACTATAAGCATATATTCAGACTTAAGATAACTCTCTAAAATATATATAAAAAACTTTTGAAGATTAAATAAAATATGTCAATAAAACTAAATACAAGCCGATTGCATATTTCTTAACTTTATTTTAATAAAATATTTTTTTCTTTAAGTCTATAGTCTATAAGCTTATAACCGGAGTCTCGCTAACTATTCTAAGATGCCTTCGCAGTATTTATTTCTTATCTGCAAACTGATTTGGCTGCATTTGACGCTCATCAGTCGCAGGCACTGGTTGAATGGGAAATAATTGCCGCACATTTGGTGTAAAATAGGTCGGAAATTAAATCAAATTGCGTCTGGAAGATTCACACTCGAAATTTCCGCATAATTAAGTGCACTCAAAGGCGGCGACCACTCGAATCCTGCAGCGGACACAAGGAAACACAACAAGGAGGCGCATTTACATGACGCACGATGGGACAATGCAACGGCCGGAGGATTTATGTGTGGTGCCACTTGAGGGTCGCAAATTAATTCAAATGAAATGCGCACCAGAGGAAAAGCGATGGCATGGGGCATAATCCGGTGAGATTTTTTTCTGTTCTCGGACACCTCGAACTGGCTTTGATTTGCGCTAATCGCAAAAGTGTCAAGCCTCACAAAGGGCCGAGGAGGGGGGAATCAGACTGGTCCACTGTTTGCCCTATTTCCGCTTTTAATCACCCTAAGCAAGCCCAAGCGGCCTGGGCTTTTGTTGAGCTCATTTCGGGACCAGAAATCGGACGAACAGAACTTCAGTAGAACTAATTTCCCGTTAATGAGGGTCGCAGGCTTCACTCATTTTTTTTTTTGCCTCTTGGTCTTATAAAGAGACTTTTCCCACCTCGCACACGCACATAGAGAGAGACACACACACATGCGTCTCATTAATAATTTTTCCTTGGATCGAGATTAATCTGTGCCCTGGCGGAATTTGACATGCGTCTGTCAGTCAGTGGAAAAGCGTTAGGTCCCCCTCCCCCCCCTCAATTCTCTTTTATCCTCATAATCGGAAGAATGTGCCACACAGAGCGTTAAATTGTTATTAATTGAAAGTCAAAAGTGCGTGGTGTAAGTTTTAATTGGATTGCCGGCATGTCTATATAAAGATTAATTAGCGATTTTAGTATTTTCTAAGGGAATTTCAAATGATTACTTACTATATGCACATACTATACGTATAATTGAACCTCTGACAACCTACTGTATTTTTTATATGATTTTTCTTTCTTCCAAAGGGGATTTTTCTTGCATCGATGGGATGTACAAAGTTCAGTTCAATGCGATAACCAAAGAAAAAGGTCTGATTAATTTCTGAAACAAGTAAGAAAGCTGCAGTCGGGTGTGCTCGACTATGATATAGTCATGAAACTTAACATAAATGTGTATATAGAATTTATTTTATGTTTAACCAAAAATATACCTAATACTATAAAAAAAACTAAACACAAAATATATATACTTTGTGAGTTCCTTCTATCAGTTATACCCTTTTATTTAACGTGTAGAGGGTATAAAAAATCCCTTGAATGCGGAATCGATTCAGACACCTATAAAAGCAGCATGCCCAGGAATATAAAGCCAGTTACACAATTTTCCTCAGTTGTGAATAAAGTTCTTTAAAGATCAGAGATGAACTTCTATAAGATCTTCGTTGTTATTGCGCTTCTACTGGCCCTCAGCATGGGCCAAACTAAAGCTGATTTTTGGAGCAATCTTGGCAAGAGAATCGTAAGTTTTCTATGAAACACAAACTCTAGTTTAATGTTCTCTAATCAAACACGATCCCCACAGGAACGAGTTGGCCAGAATGTTCGAGATGCAACTATTCAAACTCTGGGAGTAGCCCAGCAAGCCGCCGATGTGGCGAATAGTTTTCAAAAACATTAACTTTTCTGAGTGACATTCTAAAACCATTTAGGTTGGGGATGATCTTTTCACAGCTTAGATGATTATCAATGCAGCTGAATTCCGGGAACTTTCGTTTTTCTAATACAGAGATTATTTAATAAAATATGTGTTTTACAATTAAATGATTAAATCAAAATATTGCTGACTGTAATATAATCTGTATTTTGAAATTAGCAAAACATATACTATATAGTATGTATGATCAAGTTCATTAAGTCTGAGCAGAATGCGCTTTCATTGTTTGTATTTTTTTTTTATTCATCGTTCTCAAGCGATTCTTTAAGATCATTTTTGTTCTCTCTCGCTGTGTTGTCGGTTTCATATCCATATTTTTATTTATCCATCGCAAGAAGCTGCGTACTCTGGTATATACGGTTGGGTAAAATGGACTGCCGCATTTGTAGGCGTAGGAGACGATTCCCTCCAGCACCCATCGGTTGGTCCCAAACGAATGCATTAAGGGGCCTCCAGAGTCACCAAAGCAATTTCCCCTGCCCCGCTCACCGGCACAGATCTGTCCGGAATCCAGGGAACCAAATAATGCACACTTGGATTCGGACCATAGCGGAATATTTACGGCGCGTTTCGCTAACTTTTCTGGTTTCCCCCAACCTATGGTAGTCATTATCGTACCCGCAATCGGCTCCACTGTGCGGGTATGACCCATCGGCAAGCAAATCGGTTTCACATTGGGACCCAGTGGTATACGGCTCTTCACCCGGATTAGAGCAATGTCAAATGCGATCTCAGGGTTATCTTCAATATAGTTTTCATGGACTATCGTCCGCTCTACCCCGAATTCTTGATAGTAGATACATTCGTCTGAGCCATAATCACATTTCCTCTCGTGCTCGAAGTCTCCCAGCCGTACCGCAGTTCTGTTGACAAGAAATGCGGATCGAAAGCTTAAAAGTCTCGCATAATAATCGAAAATAACTTACACTCCGCCAATCCTTAAAATCCTTTCCGACTGTACGCAGTGTGCAGCTGTCAGTAAGTAGAACGAATTGATAACGGATGCAGTGCAAGATCCGTAGGTGTCTCTGTTACCATACTGCAGACTGGCTAACCAACTGTATTCATCTGGCTGGATGATGTTGCCCCCTGATATATGCGGAACAGGATACATCGGAGTTTGGCCGCACGATTTGGGATACTTTGGATCAATGCTTAGTTTCGATAGTGTATGTTGTTCCCTGAACGGACAGCAGTACAATCCCGTCTTGCCACAATGAGTATATGGAGGATTCATGTCATCAAATGCCTTACAATCTTCCACCATGGTGCAAAGGCCGTGGTTTCCATTTCTTAAAGTGCATTTTATGCTGAGCGCCGCAAGAACTTGTAGAAGGAAGACACATAATCGCAACCAATTCATGATGCTCTCGAAACAAGTATCAAAAACTAACTAATCATGTGATCCATAAAAAAACCGAATTAAAATCAAAAGTCGCGATTTTCCAACGAAATTTAAATGGGGAGAGATAAGAAATGTACTTATAAGTATGTATGTTTCTCAGGGAGGGATACACCAAGCTATACATATAGTATATATTTTCTATTGCATATTATTTGATATTATTATTATTTATTTTTTTTTTTTTTTTGGGGCTTGTAGTCATCAATCACCAGATACAGAACAAGAAAAAATACAAGTCTAGATCCCCTGTTGATGCTGAGTCAGAATTTATACACACTTCATGGGGTCGAGGATTACGTATAGCAAAAATCTAATGAGTAGGCCTCATGTCCATATGTTTTTCAATCCAGTCCATGTAGCTGCGCACTCGAGTATATACGGAGGGCAGTATTTTATTGCGGCAGCCCCAGCCGTATGAGGCAATACCCTCGATCATCATGTGACTGTCCTTGAACTCGTGCATCAATGGGCCTCCAGAGTCACCCGGGCAACTTCCACTTGTGGATTTATCTGCACAAATCTTTTTCGAACTTATGGGATTTTCCAGACTGCAATTGTCATTGTGCACCAGCGGATTGCTGGCAGCTCGTTTATGTCCCGAGTGTGGAATACCCCAGCCAGCGATGGTCATAGTGTCGCCCAGACTTGGCTCCACTGTGCCTGCAATCGGTAAACAAATCGGTTGCACATTGGGACCCAGTGGTATCCTATTCTTCACCCGAATTAGCGCGATGTCAACATTTATCGGAATATGCGTATAGTTTTCATGTACAATTATTTGCTCAACCTCAAATTGTTGATAAAACTTGCATCCGTTTGCGCCATAATCACACTTGCTCTCGTGCTCGAAGTCACCAAGTCGTACAGCAGTTCTGCGAACCAGAAATCGAATCGAATATTAGAAAAAACAATTTCCCAAAATAAAGATAAAGTAACTTACAATCCGCCTTTGTGATCAACGGATGGCGACTGTACGCAGTGAGCTGCCGTCAGTAGGTAGAACGAATTGATGACCGAAGCACCGCAAGATCCAAAGTGGGTTTTGTTTCCATACTGCATACTGGCCAACCAACTGTATTCATCTGGCTGAATGTCAATTCCCCCTATTATATTCGCAATGGGATATTTAGGTGTTTTTCCGCACTGCTCGGGAAATTTTGAATCTATTGCAGGTCTTGAATGTGCAGGATTTATCCTTTTGCGACAACAGTACAATCCAGTCTCTCCACAATTACTATATGGGAGAGTCATGTCCCCATATGATTCACAATCTTCCATCGACTCACACAGACCAAGTTCTCCCGTTATTGAAGTGCATTTCTTGCTGAGCGCCGCGAGAACTTGTAGAAGGACGATAGATAATCTCAACCAATTCATGATGCTTTCGAAACAAGTGCCAAATATCAACTAAAGAGACCTATTGAAAACAAAAATTCACGGTTCTCCCACCGGAATAAAAATGGGGAGAGCAAACAAACAAATCTATCTATATATACATATATATACATTATACATACTTATAAAGCTCAGCATGAATTTTGCGATAATCATGTTGTAGGTTAAACAGCGTACGCAGCACAATTCGTAGAATTGAACAATTAAATTAAATTTATATTTAAATTTGGAATTTTAAATTGGGAATCTACACAGTTTTTGTTTGATTACTCTGTAAGATTGGCATTTTAAAACGTGTTTGCATACTTAAAGCCTTGGTTTACTCTTGAGTTGGCCATGGCATATTAATTTTTTTCACTATCCAGGGCAAATAGCTACGCACTCGAGTATATACGTTATTTGGTTGACCACACAAAAAACCATAAGAAACAATGCCCTCAATCACCATGCGATTGTCCTCGAACTGGTACATCAATGGGCCTCCAGAGTCACCTGGGCAAGTTCCCCTGTTGTTATCATCTGCACAAATCTGTCGCGATTCTGTGGGACTGTCCAGTTTGCATTGGGTATTATCCTTTAGCGGATTGGTGACAGCGGTTTTACGTGCCGGAAATGGTGTCCCCCAGCCAATGGCTGTCACCTTATCGCCCACACTCGGCCCCATTGTGATTTTATCGAACGGTAAACAAATCGGCTTTACATTGGGACCCAATGATATCCTGCCCTTAACTCGAATTAGTGCGATGTCAAAATTAAGGTATATATCATTCCGGAGGTAGTTTTCGTGGACTATGGTCTGTTCAATCTCGAATTGTTGATAGTAGACACATCCTTTCGCACCATAATCACACTTCCTCTCGTGCTCGAAGTCTCCCAGTCGTACACCTGTTCTGAAAACGAGAAATCCAATCAAATCGCATAAAAATATCTCAAAATTATGATAAAGTAACTTACAATCCGCCTAAGATATCACTGAACGCAGACTGTACGCAGTGAGCAGCCGTCAGTAAGTAGAACGAAGTGATGACCGAAGCACCGCAAGCTCCGTAGGTGTCATTGTTACCATATTGCAGACTGGCCAACCAACTGTATTCATCTGGCTGGATGATGTTGCCCCCTGCTATATGCGCAACGGGATACATCGGAGTTTTGCCGCACAACCTTGAAACAGCATCAGGACTTGATGATCTACTCGTATTACGTTCCCTGAGAGGACAGCAGTACAATCCAGTCTTGCCACAAGGAGTATATGGAGGAGGGATCTCCCTAAATGCCCAACAATCATCTACCACACTGCATAAGCCTTGCTTTCCATTCCTGAATTTGCATTTGAAGCTGAGCACAGTCAGCACTTGCAGCAGAACCAAAAATAATCGAAAATAATTCATGATGTTAACGAGACGAGTGCCAAACATTCACTAATCAAATTCTCCAAGAGCGACCTACTTAAGTCAAGAATCGCGAAAATCATACGGAATTTTTTTTACTAAAATAAGTCTCCATATACTCATTTATTTTTATGCAGGTTAACATAAACTGCTGGATAATCATGTTATACGAATATATAGTATACGGAAGGCTGTCGAAATTATTGTTTCAAGTTTATGGTATTACGTTCTTGATAACCCCTACAAATTGTAACACATACACATTCATTTCATTCGAAAAAGTGACCAAACACTTTGCAATGATGTCAAATATTTTAAAGCTTTTCTTTTTTTAATATTAAAATACCCTTTCCAAAATTAAAAAGAAAAAACATGATAGTGTATTACTTCTTTAATAACTCTCGGCTTAATTAATAGAACTAACCACTGTTTGGCTTAAACACTCAAATATTATAGAGTTCATACAAAATTATATTAATTGCAGAAAAAAAAATATTCTGCTTTTTTATATGACGCATAATCAATGTATACCTCTTTCTTTAAATTTTCAACGGTGGAAGGGTATAACAAATATTTCGTTTAACTTGTCGGAATGAGTTACAATATACATATAATATACAAATATATAATACAGAGCATTACGTTTGAAATAAAATTATATTTTGCATTACTAATGGGATGAAATTATAACGAACAATTTTGAATTGTGGCTTTATTTAAGAGTTGCTATATACAAGTACATATATATATGATTATAACATAGTAAAAATTGAAGAAAACTAGTATATGAATGATGAGGTCTTAGGTTATGGTGTGGGAGGTTTCAGGTAAAAGTTTGAAGAGGTATTTTGGAGTTTAGTTGCCTTGAAAAATATGAAATTTATTCAAAATATGCAGGCATATTTATATATTTATAATCGATAAGAAGCATTTGTTATTTATCGATACTCTTATATATTAAAATTGCATTTTATCATCTATCCAGTTGAGAAACTTTCGAACATTAGTAAAAATAACTGGGAAAAATGGATTTCCACAAGAAGAGTGTCCTTGAGATACGATGCCTTCGAGCACCATATGATTGATTTTGAACATATGCATCAATGGTCCACCAGAGTCCCCATCGCAGGAGCCCTTGCCGTTATTACCCGCACAAATAATACCTTCATCGTTATATGTACAATCCGCCTGCTTCCAAAGGGGTATATATACACTACGTTTTGCGGGGGTATTATCGTCAACTGCCAGCGTAGTACCCCATCCAGACACTGTCATAATGGTACCGACATCTAGCTCCTGCATATTAGAAGGCAGGCAAATGGGCTTCAATTTGTTGTCAAACCGAATAGATCTGTTAAGTCTGAGCAGTGCGATATCATTGTGCAATGTCTCGTATTCATCTTTCGTATAATGCTCATGAACAATCTTCTCTGCGATCCCGAAATGTTGATATAAGGTACAATTGGCAGCGCCATAGTCGCAATAGGGTGCACAGGAGAAGTCTCCCAAACGCACTCCTGTTCTGCGAAACAGAAAACTAATGAGATATATCTTTAGATCAGTATTATGCAGCTTACTCACAATCCATGCAATTGTTGAACCCTTTTCCCTATTACACAGTGGGCTGCCGTCAACACATACCGCTCGTTAATCACAGATCCGCTGCAGTCTCCAAATGTGTTTCCTGTTCCGTATTGAAGACTAGCCATCCAACTAAATTGGTCCGGTTCGATCCTGTATCCACCAGTTATTTGACCTCTAGAGTATATTGGCGTATAACCACAATCCGAAGGATATTTGATGTTGGTTTCATGACCGAGTTGCTTAGTTGGTTTCTCAGTTGGAATACCATATATACCATCTTCGGGGCAACAGTACTCCTCTTCGCCTCCCTCACGTTCCCCGCATTTATTCAGCGTAAACCTTGTACCTCCCAAGCAGTTGCATAATGGGAGACAATAGCCCATTATATTATTTTTCATAAAACAGTTTTGCGCCTGTGCGAAAAGGACTACGGAAAGTAGTAGAGCGATAGAGATTATTCGATTCATGATGTGTGCCCAAAGTGCTTTCAAGTTCGACTGTCTACTGTGTTTCATATGCAACCTCTTTCAGGTCTTATCAATGTATGTATATATATATATATATATATTATATAGACACATATTATAATTTTAATGTGCGACACATTATTTTTTAACGTACAATTGTACATATATCGTCAAGAACCTTACTTATAATTTATTTTTTAACCTTGGGGCACGACGCGTGGTCGACAGAAACTTTATAATGTGCATACTATTGAGGATTTCAGAAAAAATTATACTACAATCTCTTATAGTCTCTGAAATCTAGGTTAATATACAGACAGAAGAAAGAGCTTGACCTTATCGAATTGTTTGATGATGTTCCAGAATATATATTATGGGTTCTTTTGGCTCTCAAAATCAATTTCGGTTAGCATCAAGTTTTAATACTTATCTAGAAATGGGAAATAAAAATATGCCGCCTCAGAGAATATAAAACAAATATTTTGACAATATTCGCACTTTTTATAAGAAGATAACGTTTAAAATATTTATTCTGTCTGTCATATGTGGGTTTCATTAAGCGACATTAACTGTACTTGCATCTTCAAGTTTTTTAATTGAATTCTCTATCCATTTCTCATAGCTCCGTACTTTAGTGTATAAGGTTGCGACATTTGAATCGGAACAAACGCCAACAGCATTATAAGCGATGCCTTCGAGTACCAAACGTTTACGCTGAAACATGTTCATAAGAGGGCTACCATACTCGAGGGCACATGGGCTTTGGCTGATAGTCACACCACAGAGTTGTGTATCTTTGTCGGGGGCAGCTTCCGTGCATACCGTTGTGTTCGATAGAGAAACGGTCTCACTGCGTTTACCGATGCCATCTTTGGGAAACTCAGATGACCACCAACCGGAGACCGGCAGAAACCCGATTGGCTGAGGCTCAGATATATTTTTATTTTTTCCAAAAGGAAGACAAATCGGTTGCATCTTGGCTCCAAACACAATATCCCGATCAAGTTTCAGCAGGGCAATGTCATTCTCTCGTTTAGGATTCACCTTATAATCGCTGTGTACCAATTTTTCCTTTATTTCGAAATACTGGAAACGCTGACAGTTTTCAGTGCCATAATCACAAATGGGTTGGTTTTCGAAATCTCCAAGACGAACACCAATCCTGCAAATAACAATAAGAGTGCTGAGTTAATGTTACAAACTAACATGTCTTTGCATTTAACAACTTACACATTTCCCAGTGTCTTATCAGTTCTGTTGAAGGCAACACAGTTGCCTGCCGTTAGCACGTAGCGGGAACTAATAACAGCGCCACTACAGTGTTTGGAAGTTTTATTCTTTTCATATACCAGACTTGCTACCCAACTGAACTCATCCGGTGCAATTCTGTAGGATCCACCTATAAAAGGTCGAGGATAAGTTGGGGTATAACCACATTCAGTAGGGAACTCAAAGTGGCTTGTAGCTTTAAGCTCTTCTGTTTTTTTCCGCTCCTCAACCCTTTTGTGGAAATCATTTATCAATATATCCCCATGTATCGACGCACACACAAAAACACATAAAATAAAAAATATCCGACAAAACATAATGATCCTCTTCCAACGAAAGTCCGTACTACACTGTTCGCAGTAAAATTATTTTTGTATTCTCGCTTATCTTGCTTTATACACTGTAAAAATACGCTATGTACGTATAATTCGTAAAGGGATTTCAGACAATGTCCTAATGACAGTAGTTTAGAAAAAACACCCAAAAATTAATATCAACTAGTTTCGATAGTATCAATGGTTAAATTAAATTATAATTTTATTTATATAATTATAATATATAATATTATTATATTATTATAATTTTTTTTCTATTTTTTTTTATTTATATTAATATATTTTTTATTTTAAAATATTCAATTTATTTGGATAATTTGTTTTCTTGATTGCTTAAAAAAAATATTTTTTACACATTTTTTTTAAAAGTTACGAATAAAAAAATAAATATTTTTAGTGTTTTTTTCAAGGGTGCAATTGAAACCGGCTTCAAACAACAGTGCGATCTTTCTGTCTCGGTTACGATCTTTATATAAATAAAACGATCAGGTATAAAGAATAAATAAAAGGATTTTTAGTCAAGTCACGGGTTTTGACAATAACAAATGTATGAGAATTATAATGTAAACACGAAATAATGTTTACCTTACCATTAAATTTTTATATGTATAAATAAATATACTGTATTGGATTGGCTAATGCGTTACAGTATTACCTCTGCAAATGACCACAAATAGTGTCGAAAACTTTTAGATATCTGCCAGTGTATTAGTTGATTCTCTCTCAGGCCCGAAGTTTATTCAGCGATCATTGTCCCAGAAAGAAATCCCATTGTTGTACACTTTGTTGTTATTGTTCTTGTGAATTTATTAAATTGACAACAAATAAGGTGAGAGGTCGCAGCGGTACTAGTCTTCGACCAGGCCACTTCCATTGTGCTCAAACAGAAGTCGGGTAATAAATCTCGCAAAGCGATAAGGCACTTGTAGTACTTGGAAATATGATAGGTCAAGCACTCTTGCGATTGCCCAACTGGAAAATACCCCATAATATTATATGTACACTATAAGTCAGTTTACTTTAAGTATTTCATACTTCATTATACATGCAGATTGATCATACCCATTTACGGTAATTTTGTAGAAATGAGCTTAAGTAGATTCGTACATTGAATTGGAAAGACCGTGATCATGAATAAAATCGTCGACAATTGTCGCACACAGTGGAATGCATAAAATATTTTACAGTGGGGGAATTCCGAATTTATTTCATCATAATCCATCAAGTTATTACCATACGGAATATCATTTTGTTTATTACATTTTCAGAAATTTGTTTTCTTTAAAATTTTAAATCGCCAGTTTTCAATTTTAATCGAAAGCAGGGCTGAAAATTAGTACTAAACAAGTTTAGACGATACTTAATTTTTGACTGAAAATCATGTCGACATCGACTAAAAATAAGACATGTAACCCCCTAAAGGGGACTTGTAACCTCACCCTCCACCCACCATAACTTTCTTAAAAATTGATCGATTTTCACGCGGAATGGCATTTTACTTATGTTTTCCCATCCCTAGTAGTTCTACATTTCAAAAATTATGAAATTGACTTTTTGAAAATTTTCGATTTTTTCGAATTTTAGGTAAGGGTACCCCCTGTGAATTGTTCATAAATTTTTTTTCTTCAAAATTTTAAATCGCCAGTTTTCAATTTTAATCGAAAGCAGGGCTCAAAATTAGTACTAAACAAGTGTTTAAATCGATTTAAGACGATACTTAATTTTTGACCAAAAATCAGGTCAAAATCTTTCAAAAATTTCACATACACTATAAGATTTCCCTCTCTTTCCACCCATCATAACTTTCTTAATAATCAAGCGATTTTCACGCGGAATTGCATTTTATTTATGTTTTCCCATCCCTACTAGTTCTACATTTCAAAAATTATGAAATTGACTTTTTGAAAATGTTAGATTTTTTTCGAATTTTAGGTAAGGGTACCCCCTGTGAATTTTTCAGAAATTTTTTTTCTTCAAAATTTTAAATCGCCAGTTTTCAGTTTTAATCGAAAGCAGGGGTCAAAATTAGTACTAAACAAGTGTTTAATTCGGTTTTAGACGATATTTAATTTTTGACCAAAAATCAGGTCAAAATCTTTCAAAAATTTGACATACGAGACCCTCGACAGGACGTGCAAGCTCATTTTCCACCCACCATAACTTTCTTAATAATTAAGCGATTTTCACGCGGAATGGCATTTTATTTGTGTTTTCCCATCCCTAGTATTTCTACATTTCAAAAAGTACAAAATTGACTTTTTGAAAATTTTCGTTTTTTTTCGAATTTTAGGTAAGGGTACCAAGCCTTTAACGACATTTAATTTTGGATTAAAAATCATGCGAAGAACGATTATAAATTTGAAATATAACATCGTTGATAAGACTTCGAACCACCTCTTTCGACAAGAAAAAGAATTATTCATCCAGCACATTATTTATGATAAATTATTCTTGGTCCAGACCAGAGCGAAGCAAATTAAATCGTCTCGCTTGAATACTCAGCACTTTCAAAACTCACAAGGTTCGTAGTGCTTCTGACACTTCTGACACGCCCGACGACACTTAAAAATCTGCGAATTGAATTTAAATTTGCTTATTACGCGACCATCAGACCATTTGAGCGGGTTCAAGTAGTGCAAATAATGGTTGTATTGAGCCATAAAAGAAATTAAGCCAAACATTATTTTAAGCTGAGCCCTACCCTCTACGCAGCATGTTTGAAAAATTACTTTCACCACCTTTAGACTGTCGACTTTGGGTAAATATTATTGATACATAGACGATAGATTGTGAACGCCTTTCAGAGCTTTGCGGGGCGTCCCACATGGTATATACACGCACGTATGCTGTACAACGCATATTACAATTTTCGACATATTTTCAAGTGTTGCCTGGCCCCATGAAAAGCTTCCCAAGTAGATGGGCTGATGAGGTTGTCCCGGGGATTTGCGCGACAGCTTTATGAAATTTCATAAAATTTTACAATCCGCGCAGCGGGCGGGCAGGCATCAGGAAGTTGTAAAATTACTTGCAGATTTTTTTTTCTAATTCAAAAATGATTATTACACGAAACAGAGAGAGAGAGAGGGAGGAAAGAATCAATGCATAAATTACACTTCTGCCGGCGGACAGAAGCTGATCTTTATTGTTATTCAAATGATGGCAACACTCGCGCTGTAATCAGGGCATTTGCGGTACTCAAATGATAATGAATGATTGACTAGCACTGGAACAGGCATGAGACTGGCGCCTGGCCTAAGCTGTCAATAATTCAAACCATGTGCCACGGATTCTGCTTCATTTTTTTTTTTTTTTTTTGCTTTTTTTAGCCCGCAGCGAATGAGATATTAAAAAGTCTTGGTAGATTGCGCGGATTGTCGTTCAAGCTGTCGATTTCCCAGGCGAATTGCCTTAAGCCGATGGAGATGCCATGTAATTAGGCTGGATTCGATTGAATATTCGTATTTGTATTCAAATTCAATTCGATTGCTCACTTCGAGGCGAGCAGGTGGTTTTCCCCACAAAGACATTAAAAACTCGACTGCGACTCGAGTGTGTACCACATATATTTTCACAAAAATTCGCTGATAATTTAATATTCATTTTTTGGTCACGTGTCGACGTACTGCCATGCGAGTAAATCATAACAAATTACAGTCGCACTATGTATGAAGCCCTGGGTATGACCTACTCACATGTTTTGACACTTTAACGGGTTTTGTACTCAAAATGATCGGCAATTGTGGCCAGTTGCAGGGTTACGGGTCTAAAGTATTATCAAGGGAGCTCTTACACTTGTACCCCTGGTGAACTGAGAGCAACAAGAGCGATATGAACCGTGTGAACTGTGCACTCTATGCGAAGACCCCGAACCAACCCTGTGAAATTTACACTGTACATACATGTAAATAAGTTTCCAGTGCTTGTGCACTACTTTCCTCCCTTAAAAAAAAAACAAAATTCCAATTATTCAATATGTGTTAATATATATTAGAAATACTGCCTCAAAAACTGTACATGTTTCGTCGAAACTGATAATGAATTGTTCTTTCTTTATGGGATCGGCAAAAACCAAAATGCACAAAAAAAAATATTTATGATTATTTTAATCTAAATTCAAGGAAGTGCTTTATGTTTATATGTATTTGGCTTCACCATGACATTTTTATTATTATAGATTTTAGAGCTATTTCTTCTCCATATATGTCTACCATAACAAGCAGAGCATCTCATTCAGTTTTGGAGCTTTGATTCGGTATATCACAACATGGCTAGTGCCATTATATTTCTTCTTCTGCTACAAGTCTTCTCTGCACTCAGCCAGTATTGCATCACCAGTAATGGAGGCTATGGATTCTGTGCACCCATGAGTTACTGCAACACCCATGCACAACAAAGTGATTTAAGTCAATGTATGCCTGGGATTTACTGCTGTCCCTTTACTTACTCCGGCCAAGTGACAACGGAGAGGGAGCCGAAGTTTCCTACGGACTGTGGTTCGACACCTATATATCCTAATCAATTTATTGTGGGGGGTATATCAATCAAACCAGATGAGTTCAGCTGGTTGGCCAGCCTTCAATACGGTTACGGAAATTCATATGGCGTATGTGGAGGGTCTGTCATTAATTCGCGCTACGTTCTGACGGCAGCTCATTGTGTCACTGGAAGTGTAAACCAGCAACGAGGATTTGTGTAAGTTCTAAAAAAAACTAAGTTTTTCACAGCTTATAGATCAATTTCTTATATACAGAACTGGCGTGCGACTGGGAGACTTTAATCAAAGGGAACCTTGTGATTATGGGAAACCGAACTGTGCATACTATCAGCATTTTGCGGTCGAGGAGACAGTTTGGCATCCCAACTATAATTCTTACGAAAGCGCATCACACTCTGATATAGCGTTGCTAAGACTGGATAGGAGTATTCAGTTCGGAAACAAGATGAAACCGATTTGCCTACCATTTGGAGCCAAAAATATATCAGAGCCTGAAACGAATACCATGTTGATTGCTTCCGGTTGGGGTAATACCTTTAACGGTGTTTACAATCCAGCTAAACGTGCCGTTTCGGTATCTCTATGGAGTAAAGAAACTTGTAATCAGCCTCCCAGGGATGCGAGTCAAGTCTGCGCCGGCACAATTGGTCAAGGCGTATGCCATGGCGACTCTGGCGGTCCCTTAATGTTCCAATTTGAAACAAATCGCATGGTGCTCGAGGGTATTACTTCGTATGGATCCGGCCCATGCTCTAGTCAAGATGTTTATACCAGTGTCCGTTATTACGAAGACTGGATAACAAATACTATGAGAATGTAAAGATGATGTATGATGAATAATTAACTTGAAGTCAAATAAATTTTGCAACTGAATTGGGATTGAAAGTAGAATCAAATGTGTTGATAAGAAATTTCATCAGAATTCAGATTCGTATATACTATTTATAGAAAATGCTGTCGGTACTTGATGTTAGCTTGTTTATTTCAAATAATAATCAATTTAAAAACTTGTACTATAATTTTCTCTATAACTTTTTTAATGTCTCTCGCATTATTTCATTACCATTTTACTTTCTATCCAATTTAGAAAACTGCGAACTCGCGTAAAAGAAACCGGGAAGAATTGGTTACCGCACGTTGAGTAACCTTGGGATACGATGCCTTCGAGAACCATTCGCTTTGCTTCAAACTGATGCATCAGTGGACCACCAGAGTCACCATTGCACGAATTCTTTCCCGTTTCTCCAGCACAGATCTGGTTATCATCCGCTGATATTTCATTCGTACACTGATCTCTGTTCCAAAGTGGCACAGTGACCGCTCGCTTAGCCGGCTTATCTCTAAAAGTCAATGCGTTGCCCCATCCGGAGACTGTCAACTTGACGTCGTGGGGCAAGAGTTGCATACCAAAGGGCAGACAAATAGGTTTGATCTTTGGTCCGAAGCGAATGGCCTTATCGAGTCGCAGCAATGCGATGTCGTTACGCAAATTATGGTTTGTATCCTCCTGATAATTCTCGTGCACAATCTTCTCAATGACACCAAAGAGTTGATAATGCTGGCACTCGGCTGTACCATAATCGCACATGGTATTCTGGTTAAGACTTCCGAGGCGTACTCCTGTCCTGCAGACATACAGAAATAACTAGTTAGGTAATCTGTTTATTTTCTAGTTTCTATTCCCTTGACTACTCACAATCCACCCATATTATCAACTGCCTCTCCGATCACACAGTGTGCTGCTGTAATCACGTAAAGCGAATTGATAACCGAACCGCCGCACTTGCCAAAAGTTTCTCCGTTTCCATATTGAAGACTTGTCATCCAACTATATTCATCTGGTTGGATTATGTAACCACCCACGATCTGATGAATGGGATACATTGGGGTAGTCCCGCAATCAGTTGGAAATTTACTTCAGTTCGCTGGATGTCCGGTTGGTCGACCAATCAATCTCGTTGACCAGAGGGCAACAGTACCAGCCGGTCTTGCCGCATTTCTCCCTAGTCTGAGGTGTCTGCTCCACACACATCTTTCGTGGCAGACAAATCCCAAAACTATTTCCATTGGAAATGCATTTTTGAGCGTGTACCAAAATCGACTGTACGACAAGTAGAACAAATATTGTGATCCGATTCATTACGCTTATTCCGCAGTACTGAGCTCCTCGAACTAAACGTGAAATCAGTGTAACCACCTTATCAGTCTATAAAATTGCAACGAGATCATCTGATTTGACATATGTTATGTAAATAATATATACTATTTAAAGTACATGTAGTACAAGGTTAGATTTGTTAGCTCTATATTGAATTAGGTTTATAAAAAACAATAATTTATAATCCTAGAAGTTAGAATTTCCCATAAATAACAACATTACGAGCTGATGGGAATTTCAGATCACAATGTAATCTTCTTAATCTGGGAAAACCTATAAAAATGCTTATGTGACATAATTAACAGGAAGCTTGGCGCTATTAAAAATCTGTATAAGTATATGTAGCTTGGGAAAATTCCTTTAAAACATTATGCCTTCAACTGATCTTTATTGAACAATAAGAAATTTACTTTAATTTTTTTTTATTTTTTTTGTTCTTTAATATTACATATTACATTTTCATATTCTCCTCCAGCCAGGCACCGTAACTCCTTACTTTGGTATAAACACCTGGCAAATCCGTGAGGGTGCAATCTATAGTTCCGGACGATACGATACCCTCGATCACCATACGCCTGCGTTTGAACATATTCATTAGAGGACCACCAGAGTCGCCATTGCATGAGTTCTTGCCAGGCAGGACTGCACAAATATGGGTCTCATCCACCTCGAAGGCCGTCTTGCACTTCTCGGTTTCCCACACGGAAACGGTCACACTACGTTTGGCGGCAACTTCTCTCTCGTCGGCAGTAAGACCCCATCCGGAGATGGTTAAGAGACTCTCGGCCGTTGGCTCTGGTATATTATTGTCTCCAAAGGGCAGACAAACGGGTTGCATTTTGGGTCCGAACTGAATCTCTTTTTTGAGACGTAGCAATGCAATATCATTTTGTACACCCTTATGCAGCTTCCTGTAACCGCTATGCACTATAATCTTATCGATGCCAAAGCTCTGATAATGTGTACAGTTTTTGGTACCGTAATCACAATTGTGTCCCTCCTCAAAGTCTCCCAGTCGCACGCCAGTTCTATAGATAGGAATTTCAATATAATATTATGTTATATAATACTTAAAAAATACTTACACATCTTTCAAGCGACGACCGTCTCTCTCTACCACACAATGTGCGGCTGTCAGCACGTATAAAGAGTTGATCACCGATCCGCCACAGACTCCGATTCTGCTGTCGTTTCCATATTCCAGACTGGCTACCCAGCTATACTCATCTGGCTGAATTTTGTAACCACCCACAATTTGATCATATGGATACACTGGAGTTCTGCCACAGTCTGTGGGAAACTTGGAGTCTTCACCCTGATCGTATAGCTCTTCGATCGCCAACCAATCAATATCATTTGATAGGGGGCAACACAACAAACCATCGGAGCTGCAATGATTCATTGTCTTCTCAGTCTGCCCAATGCAAATCCTCTTGGGGGCACAGAAACCCACATCTCCCTTCTTGGTTATGCACGTCAGGCTGGAAGCCGCCAGAGCCTGGGCCAGAACCAGGAGAACTGATAGAGTCCAATTCATGTTGTTCTCTCGCTGAGCGAAGCAATTTTACTGACTGCAATGATTGTAAGATTGAATTGCACGGGTTTTCACAGTTGGATGCGGAATGTTAATGTATTTAGGGGTATACCGGGTTTTAAATGATTAAATAATAAAATAATTTTTAAAAATTTTAAACATCTAAAACTAATAATTTAAATAATTATAAATTAAAAAAAAATAATTTTATACTTCTAACTTAAATTTTTAATTTAAATTTATATTTGTAATTTTCTTTTTATTTTTTAATCTTTGAGTCGACTGATCCTATTAATTCCAACAGAAAATATCAAGTCAACTCATAAAATGCATAAAATATGAAGTGTATACATACTTCAACTTAAATTTTATATTATTTAAATGTGTAATATAATTATCAGTTAATCTTTGTCTATATATAAAATATATAAAAATTTATAGTTCAATATTTATTATTGCGAACTTGATGCTCTCGAGCGTTATCACATTCCATCGATAGGCTGATGCAACGTTCGATCTGGAACTGGGACTTTCAGAGAAGTCAGTAAAAAAACGGCAATTGGTGTAGAAACATCATGTTCTGGACGGGGCTACTGTTAATAGGGTTGATAGTACCGGGTTCCTTCAGTCAGACTTGTCTCACACACAGCGATAGCTTTGGCTTCTGTGTGCCCGAGTTGGTTTGCAGCGGACAGACCCGTCAGACATTGCGAGCCTGCAATACGACTGGAATATATTGCTGTTCCGTGGATAACGAATACGATTGGTCGGCGATATCGGAACGACAGGATCAATCGCAAAATCCGAAATTTCCCACAGATTGTGGCACTACCGCAGTGGGTGCACCGCGAGAAGTAGCCAACTCTAGGATCGAGCCCGATGAGTTCAGTTGGTTGGCTAGCTTGGAATATGGAAACGGTACGATCGGGATCTGTGCAGGATCGGTTATTAATTCCCGTTACGTGCTAACTGCCGCTAGCTGTGTCACTGGCACGAAGATTCGTCGCTTGGGAGGCCTGTAAGTTAAAGAATATTATACATATATGTTTATTATAAAATATATTCTGGACTCTTTTTTACTACAGAACCGCAGTACGACTGGGTAACCTTGAAGGTAGAAACAGACGAACCTGTGACTACGGAACTGCCCAATGTCAGCACTATCAACGTTTTGGAATTGAAGAGATAACTGTACACAGCAGTTTCAGGGAACAATCTCTACGTATTATTAACGACATAGCGCTACTGCGCTTAGATAGGAAAAATACGTTTTGGCAGCAAATTGAAGCCAATTTGTTTGCCTATTGGAAGTGATATACACCCTGCCCCGGTACCCGACAGCTTATTGTCTATATCCGGTTGGGGTCGCACCTCCATGCAGCACACATATCCACCTAAGCGCAAAGCGATTGTTGTCCTCTGGAATGCAGAACAGTGCAATGAATCTATCTCCCTAGATGAGACCCAACTTTGCACAGGGGATCCCAGTAAACACACATGCAGCGGCGATCTTGGTGGCCCCTTGATGCAGTTCTTGCCCCACTCACGCATGTTGCTCGAGGGCATCGTGTCATACGGCTTTGTGGACTGTCTCAATACGGATTTACCGAGTGTCTACACGAGAGTACGCAGCTACAGGGCCTGGATTGAGAACAATATGCGATTGCCTTAGCATCATCTTGAAATTATGAGCTATATTTTAGACCAATCTTATTTCTCTATGATTAAAAACACTAATCTCTCATTAAGTTATCCTTAAAAATGTGTCTTTAATTTAAGTAAAGCCAACTAAATTTATTCCCTCCTGCCTATAGCATGGGATTTTGATATTTTCAACAATTTAACGTCACAGTTCTTGACAAACACGAAACCCAACCAAACAAGCTCAGCAAACTTACGTAACTGAAAACCGGAATTTGCATCAGTTAGTACTATGTACTCGTATGTTACGATTATCGTATTGCATTGGTGTAGGTCAGACATATAATAATCCAAGCGAGTGGGAAATCCAGAAATTCATTCATCAATATTTTTTCTGTTGTCGTTGGGATAACCCAGCTATGAGTAAGTTTAGATTCGATAAAAATATGTATTAATGAGTAGCTAATTTTGTCCCGTGGAACGGACATTCTCCGTTCTACTTCGAAAGTCTTAACTGAAGAACGATAAATTTTGATTTTGAAATGAATCATGTGGTGAATTGATTATCTTGTGATTTGGTACTTTTTGTACAAACAAATTCCCCTGGGGAAACCCACATTCTTTCATTTACAACTAGTCGGGAAGCTTATATAAAAGAGAAACTCTCTACCAAAGCTAAGCATCACTCTGTCAGCAACACAGCTAAGGTATCAACATCAGTCAGATTATTCCTTATTCCCAAGATTATTCCATAATCATCTCAAGAAATGAACTTTAACAAGATCTTCGTTTTCGTCGCCTTGATCCTGGTCTTCAGTCTTGGTCAATCTGAGGCTGGTTGGCTCAAGAAGTTTGGCAAGCGCCTTGTAAGTTATTTTTGTAATGAAAATTATAAAATCTATATATCACTAATCTGTATTTCCCCACTTGACAGGAGCGCATTGGCCAGCATACGCGGGATGCAACCATCCAGGTACTCGGAATCGCTCAGCAGGCGGCAAACGTGGCTGCCACAGCACGAGGCTAGAATTAAATTGTCCTTTTCCATTTAAATTTTTGTATTTAATCTACATAAGAAATTGATAATTTAATGCTTTATTTATTTTAATTGAATTTAAAATACTTTTATTAACGTATCCTAATACACAAATTATTGGGGGATACAAAATCGAAGCGGATGAATATAGTTAGTTAGCCATTCGACCCTTATGAACCACTTAAAACCAGGAAAAAACAAAGACATCTTTGGCACGGCGAAGATTATATATCCTTGAGATTTCTCATTTTAATGTTACATATAAATCGATAAAATATGCATAATTTACACATTTTGTTTACGAATTAGCTGCGGACTCGATTTTTATGTTATTTTGAATAACCAAATTAATTTTAGAAAAAAAAACATAATACAATTTTTTTAAAAATATCAAAATTGTTATAAAGGGGTTGCATGAAAAAATTGCAAAAATATTGAAGTTCTTAAATCGATAAAATTGAAATGCAGAACTAATTTAAGCTTGTGCCATGATCGTACCATGAAGTAATTTCCAAGTAGAAACAAATGATTTTTAAAAAGTTATGTGATGTTATTTAGTCGAAACTACCCTGGCCAAGAATATACAAATTAAAACTGTCAAAATTTTCTTCTTCTTTGTCTTTTTTATTAACGTTAAGATAACTTATATATTATCTTCATACTTTCATAATAACAAAAGATCTATTTTAATAAATAAGTATTAGAAATTAATGTTACACCTGGAGTTAGGATCCAAGGTTTCAGCCTCTCGCTGTGGCAGCCACGTTCGCCGCCTGCTGAGCGATGCCCAATCCCTGGATAGTGGCATCCCGAGTGTGCTGTCCAACGCGTTCCTGGAAATCGATGGTTATTATTAGGAATATTTCTAATTTTGCATTGATTCAGTAAACTTACGATCTTCTTGCCAATCTTCTTTAGCCAACCAGCCTCTGACTGGCCCAGGGTAATGGCCAGAATGAGAGCGACAAAAACGAAGATCTGGTTGAAGTTCATATTTTAATGTTTTGTAAATATATGGGATTTCTCTAGTAACTGTAAGTGTAACTGATTCTTCAGCGGTTACTGATGACTGAATGATGACTCGTCTCTCGAACGACGGCGTTTTTATAGACCGAATCATCTATAGAGCATCCCTAATAGGGCGCTGATAAGACACGAGGGGATTTTTATAATAAAAAGCACACCCAAGACAAATTGAGATGATAAAGCAGGGGAATATTGAGCGACAGAAAGAGGTGTGTGTCTCCACATACACACATCCGCATATATCGTTTAGGTCTGTATAGTATTCAATTAAGATCACAACGCTAGCGAGTTTGTTTCATTGATAAACATTGTACATACTGAACTTATTTACACTCTCTTTGTTTAAAGACTATTTATACTATGCCCTTGATATATGTCTGTATATTTTAATCAATCCCATTTTTGGTAAAAATTTCTCTTATATAGTAATTATTATAATCTTGAACATTTAAATAAATAGAGAGAGCAAAAATGTTCAGAATTGAATTATGTTTATAGAATAGAGAAAATTAGCTTACTCTGAGTGTAGTCTATAAAGTCTCGTGAAATGTAAACTGTTATCAGTGCTGAGGCTGTGGTATAATTAGTTGATTAATCTTGAAACGATTCAATATTATATTTCTTATCTCTAGTTGAGATTGTTCTTTCCCTCGCGTGGCTTGGTTTTTTGTACTTTTTGACCAAAGAAAATCCCCCTTGATCCAGAGGTATTTTTTGTTCTACGAGTCGCAGCTGCTCGAGTAACAGCTATAAAAACAAAACGCTCTTCTGAAACGAGTCATCAGTCATTCAGCAGTAACAGCTCAAATAACAGTACCCAATACATTCCAAGGAATACCCTACTTAAACGCACATCATCATGAACTTCAACAAGATCTTCGTCTTTGTCGCCCTCATCCTGGCCATTAGCCTGGGACAGTCTGAGGCTGGTTGGTTGAAGAAGATTGGCAAGAAGATAGTAAGTTTACAGAATCAATAACAAATTAGAAATATTTCTTATAAAACCGTCTATTTCTAGGAACGCATTGGCCAGCACACTCGGGATGCCACTATCCAGGGATTGGGCATTGCTCAGCAGGCGGCGAACGTGGCTGCCACAGCTCGCGGCTAGAGACTTGAAGACTTTTCGCTAAATTTAAATTATTTATTCTCTATAAAATAAAGTTTTATAAAAAAAACCTATTTTCTCTGTTCCCTTAAATCCTTTTTCCCCAAAGTCAACATTTTTGCGAGTTTTAGAATCATATATTTGAACATAATCAATCTAGGGATATAGCCATGAAGAAAATGCTATATCTGGCGAAAATCTAAATATTTTTGATAATGATATGGGTACTGGTAGTCCCAATAATATATAAAATTTAGATACAGAATTGAATCGACAATCTGATGATTTTTGACATACATATATTCATCTTGTTAATTACATTGATTTTGCGATGTTCGGTAAAAGAAAAAAAAACCGTTTAGCTTTGTTCGTTTGCATTTTTTGATAGAAGAATAAATAAACAAAATTTATGAAAATATTAGTGCACCCAAGAATTACCATGCAATAATAATATAAGCTTGAAAAGTTTATAAGTTCTTTGAACACGAAAAATATTAATTATAAAAATTGCTAGCATTTATTGAATATCAAATACATTTATTAACATAACTTTTCATTTATATTTATAATTTTTTGTTATTTAATAATTTTCACACATTAAATCACCTATATAGTGGCGCCATCTAGCAACAAGTGTGCATACTACGTCTACCGCCGCTCACTTCACGTTCTTAGCAACCCTGCGCGATGCTGACGTTTGCACAGTTCAGTGTCACATCGCTGACTTCCTTTCCTGTCAAAATAGTCGACAAAGGTTGGTGTACATTTTCCGTGAACGTTCAGAAAAAGCCGAAAAAACCCCGTATCAAACAAAGCAAAGCCGAAAATGAATGAGAAAAGGCGTCAATGAAATGCCAGCAGTGAAAATGGCAAAAAGTGACGAGTGAAAATCATTTAGGTGAAGCTGATGTAAAACGATTTGAGCAAATGTTGCCAGGCAACTTTGCTTTAAGACATTCAGAGTCGGCTCTTGCGGCGTTACCTGTATATGTTGTTATTATTGTTTTATTGTGTATTTCATTGTGTGTTCCATTCAATTTCACAGATGGCTATCGGCTCCAAGATTATCAAGCCCGGCGGCTCAGATCCCGATGAGTTCGAGAAGTCGATTGCCCAGGCTCTCGTTGAGCTGGAGGCCAACAGCGACCTGAAGCCTTATTTGCGCGATTTGCACATCACTCGTGCACGCGAGATTGAATTTGGCAGCAAGAAGGTGAGTGTATGGTGAACTTTTTAGGCCAAAGAACTCTTGGAACTAACGAAAGTTTTCTTCTTCTTCGTCTAACCATGTACGATGCACACAGGCCGTCATCATCTACGTGCCCATTCCACAGCAGAAGGTGTTCCAGAAGATCCAGATCATTTTGGTGCGCGAATTGGAGAAGAAGTTCTCAGGCAAGCACGTTGTTGTCATCGGTGAGCGCAAGATTCTGCCCAAGCCGACGCGCAAGGCGCGCAATCCTCTGAAACAGAAGCGTCCACGCTCCCGCACTCTGACCGCTGTCTACGATGCCATCCTGGAGGATCTCGTCTTCCCGGCTGAAATCGTTGGCAAGCGTGTCCGTGTCAAGCTCGACGGCTCCCAGCTGGTTAAGGTGCACTTGGACAAGAACCAGCAGACCACCATCGAACACAAAGTGAGTTATCCACGATTCCCAGCAAGTAGTTGTTGCCCAAATCCATCGCGTCCCCGTGTTATTTGCGACGCGTTTCCTCTAGCGTCGTGATTGTCAAAGGGGACGCAAAGCGAAGTGCCAATAACTCGTTATTGTGCGCCATTTAACGCATCTTTGCGGGCGTCCATCTCCATATATTGGCCACACCATTGATAACGTCTCAACGTTCCTGTGTTATTTGCTGAACTCATCCCCATATTCAGTGATTGTCAAAAGGAACGAAAAGTGAACTCCAAGACAGTTTACTCCACGTTGTAGAGCCTATATAAAATCCAAGGCTATTACATTACTAACCGCTGTCTACACACATATATACGAATTCAATTACGGATATCTTTCTTTTATAATATCTAACGTTCATGTGTTATTTGCTGAACTCATCCCCATATTCAGTGATTGTCAAAAGGAACGAAAAGTAAAACCCAAGCTTAGTTTACTCCACGTTGTTGAGCCTGTATATGATTCCAAGGCTTTACATCACTATCCGCTAACTACATAAACCTATACCCATCTGATATATTTGATTTACTCTTACCGTTCTTGTGTTATTCGCTGAACTCATCTCCATATTCAGTGATTGTCAAACAGAACGCACATTAAACTCCAGACCTGCCTACTCCATAATGTTGAGCTGACTTAATGTCTATAGCTTTAACATTACTAAATGCAGGTCACACTAGTTATACCACATTGCAATTAGTTACTCCAGCCCCGCCTATTTGCCTCCCGAGCGCCGTTTTGTTTCTGGTGCCTCGGGACTTCCTATATCGGCGGCAAATTAATCGCACCGTCGAGCCAAGCTTTACTGTAATCAATTTAAGTTACAGCAAAAAGTTCGATAGTTTTACACACCTATATTGTATAAATCAATCTTTGTATTATCTTATTTCCTGAATCTCAACTAATTTGTATTTTTATTGCTCATTTTCAGGTTGACACCTTCACATCGGTCTACAAGAAGCTCACCGGCCGTGATGTTACCTTCGAATTCCCCGATAACTACCTGAACGTTTAGAGTGTGTTTCTGGCTGGTTCGGTTCATTGAGGGGATTCAATAGCATGATTCTGTGGTACAGAAGCTGCGTTTTTTACATGAACTGAAGAACGTAATGTCAAATAAATAAAAAAGATATACATTTTTAAAAACTAAATAAACCCAATTGTTTGAAACCAATGTACAAAGAACGTGAAGCTATTTAAATCATTCAATTGAGAATGTATATCCAACATAAACAATAGAGTATTAAGCTGGATACTGCCCAAGGAATATGTTAATATACAATGATTCTCCGAATATTAATAATGCTCATTCGTGACAAATAAACCGAATCATAGCATTTTTGAAAGATCTGATATAC
This sequence comes from Zaprionus tsacasi, assembly GCA_018904105.1. Taxonomy (NCBI): domain Eukaryota; kingdom Metazoa; phylum Arthropoda; class Insecta; order Diptera; family Drosophilidae; genus Zaprionus; species Zaprionus tsacasi. Next base: position 6,125,873 of record JAEIFR010000507.1, read on the forward strand.
ACCTTCCTGTCATAGGTAATTCGTAATTGTTCATCAAAGTCATGTAATTTAATCTAGCAAAGGCGTCAGGAGTCATTAGGGGAATAATATCTATTAATTCCGGTCTTTGATGTAAGGAGACTTCCTTTGATTAAGTGCAACCATAAAAAGACCAAAGGAATACCACGGAACAAGAATCTTGAAGCTTACGATGTGTGTGACATGCTGTTAACGTAACTTTTTGCCCCGCCCCTTGTCACCCGCCCTCCTGCGACATTATCCATGTAGAGTCTTCAATGTGGGTTTAATTAAAAAGTGCGCGACGCAATATTTATTTGATTCACTTTGTAACTTTTTTGTCTAAAACAACCCATACCACCATCAGCACCCTCTAACCCGCTTCGTTATTAGGACAGAACAAACACTTGTGGTAGCGACGCGTGAAATCCTTGCCGCACATGTGCCAAAAGGGGTTAATCCTGTGCTGGCGGGTGTCTTTTTCCACTCGACTCGATCCGAATCTCATTTGCATGCGCCGCCCGTAATAATTACAACGCATGTGGGGTTATGGGAATTGCGAATCGGTAATAAATATTTTGAATAATCACGTGTGCTCTGGGGGCGGTGGTGGGCCGTTAGTTGAGTAGGCGTGTGTGGAAAGGAAGGGTACCCAAAAAAGGATTAATGTTCGTGTGTGTAATGCGCGACAGGCTTCTCAATTAGACGTTTAATTTATGACCATAGATTGAAACGCTGACAGGGGGTCGTAAATGTTGTAACAAGAGTTCGGTTCAAAAATATCAAAACCCCTTTAAACTGTCGGAAATAATCCAAAAATATCGATATACCGAATGATTTTTTTTCAATGCGAGCCCCTCCCATTGGACAAATCATAAATTCATCTTCTAGTACAAGTTGTTTAAACACCAGGTAGTGTCGGTCCGCACGCAAGATCAATGAATGAATGACACACACAATGACTCCAGAGTACTCTGGGGGAGAGTACCCCCACACACACACCGCACACGAAATTTCTCGTGAAGCGCGAGTCCAGCCCAAAGAGAAAATCTGAAAACCCGTCCTTTTTAAACTGTTCACAACAATTTCATAAAGATTTTATTACAAATACGATTATATATTTTATTTTTATTTCTTTATTAAAAAAAAAAACAAAAAAAATAAAATTAAAAAAAAAAAAAAATTATATTTCCCCAAGCAAGCAGTGCAAGCAAGGAGCAGCGTGTGCCGACTTGTAATTTTTCCAAAAAACAAGCTGTCGGGAGCAGAACCCGAACTTTATGCTTAGTTTATATTTAAATGTAAATGCTTCGCGCCACTGTTTGTTTTGACTGCAACTCTGTTATAACTCTGTTATGACTCTGTTATGTACATGCTTAAAAAAGCTAGTTGCTCTAGCATTGATCATTACATTCTTTACCATTCTTACACATCTACTGGTCACGTACACACGCGTCTATTCTATAATTCGACTATTAAAATTGCAACAAGTGAAGATTAACTAAAATAAACAATTGAACAAGCAAGAACTTTTTGTTGGCAATTAGTGCAAAGGTGGACATTCGGTTTTCCTCTAAACATTTGGTGACCCCGACGTGATTTTTTTCTTAGTTTGTCGGTCGTTTATTGCAATTTTCGTGGTCGTTTGATTTGTTACAATTCGGTGGCAAATCAGTATATAGACATTCGTTCGCTCATGGTTAATTGTTGCATGTCGGTAACAAATATAAAACCTAAAGATTTGTACATATCGGTGTACTCTTTGATTCGCGCGCGAAAATTCGGTGACACACATACACTCATTTCTTTCGACCTGCTGTGCCCAGTTTCGTGTGCATACATACATATACTTGTGCGTGCTTTCGCTCTGTGCATATCGTTGTGCAGACAATTAAACATATAAATTCATACAGTTAACAATATATCTTGTGAGCATCTGTACATATCGTTGTACAGTAAAAATATATGTAAAAGCCTAAAATCGTCGTGGGTGCATACATACATATATCAAGGCAAACTAATAACAGTTATTTGGTGCATCTGCTTTGCACATATTGTTGTGCAGTTATACTCGTACATACATACATACGGGTCTTTGCACATAACGGCGCGTATAAACAGGGTGTTCTTTTTTGTTCAAAAGGCAGTCTCATCTATTCGGCATTGCAATGACCGACGCGGACAATCAGAAATATTTCTACAAGGCGAAAGCAGATTCTGTGAAACGTCAATTGGATGCTTGGAATGCCAATCTTACTGCTGAGAAAATCGCTGGAATGGACGAGTCAGACTTTTCAGTTCGATTGGAGTATCTGGAAACGATGAAAACGGAATTCAATGATGCGCAAGTCGCCTTGGAAAAAATTGATCTTTCGGAGTTAACCTCAAACACGCGGGCTGACTTCAACGATGCATACATTGAGGTTAAGTCTGCACTGTCTCGTGAACTCGTGTCGTTGCAGCGCAAATCATCCGTTCTAAATTCTACTGCAGTGCGTAATTTTACAAGCGACACGCCAAGCATCGTCGCGGTTCGATCATCAAGGCTTCCGCAGCTGCAACTGGCCAAATTCAGTGGCTCGTACATGGATTGGCCACACTTTTACGCCATCTTCTCCACAGTTATCGAAGACGACTTGGAAATGAGTAAGGTTGAAAAATTCCAACATCTCTTATCTTGCTTAGAGGGAGTCGCATTGGAGACCATACGCTCAATTGAGCCGACTGAAGACAACTATACTACTGCTCTTAATCTGCTTCGTAATCGATTCGATAATAAGTTGTTTCATTTTCAGGCACACGTAAAGGCAATTTTTGGGCTAAATGGTGTGGAGAAGGGCTCGGCTATTGGCTTGCGGACGCTCAGTGACAAAATGAACTCACATTTAAGAGCCATCAACACGTTGGCAGATCCTGTTCAAATCTTGGATGGATTTTTGATTCATGTCATCGCTCAGAAACTTGATCAACGCACGCGTGAGCGATGGGAGGAGTCAATTGGACCCAACGAACTTCCAGCATGGAAAACAATGGCCTCGTTTTTGGAAAAAGATGCAGAGCTATGGAAAACGTCGAAAATGCTATGGTAACACTAACACCTAGCAACCAGGTGGGAAAATCATCACATAAATCTACGAAAAACTCTCTTATCACTTTGTCTTCGTCCTCAACATCGAACACAAAGGCAACATGCGTATTTTGTGATTCTGGGGAGCATTATATTTCAAAATGTACTCGATTTTTGAACCTCTCGCCCAATTTGCGCTATAAGGAAGCTAAGAAAATGCACTTATGCTTAAATTGTTTGCGCAAGGGGCACACGCTGCAACAGTGCAGATCAGGTAGCTGCAGACAGTGTCAATTGAGGCATCACACGCTCTTGCATATATCAGCCAACTCTGCACCCAGCTCCTCCCTGGCAGATTCAAGTCAGGCCTCATCCTCGCTAATATCTAGTTCGGTTTCATGCCCTCCACACCAAGCCTCAAATGATATGCCTGATGACTACGTGTTGCTGGCTACGGCCATAGTTTTGGTGCAAAATCGTTTTGGAGAGCACATTCAATGCCGTGCAATTTTAGATTCTGCTTCTCAGCTGAATTTTATCACTACTCGTTTCGCAAATCAACTACAGCTAAAAACTCGTCGATCACATGTAGCAATCTCGGGAATCGGAGAATCTGCGCTAGACTCTGATAAGGCAGTAGACATCGTTGTCAAGTCGCAAAACGCTGGCTATGGAGCCTCATTTGTAGCCGTCGTGACACGAACCATCACGGACTACCAGCCGCAACATGATTTCAACAAAAGTACTTTCCAGATACCTGCCAACGTCATTCTTGCTGATCCGAATTTTCACAAATCTCAACGCATCGACTTGCTCATCGGAGCAGGCCTGTTCTTCGACTTAATTTGCACTGGGCAAATACGCATTTTGGACAGCAAACTGATTCTGCAGGAAACCAAACTGGGTTGGACGGTATCTGGCGGAATCTCACATTCAAACATTAAACGTTCATCGCTAGTTTCTCTTACCAAGGCGACAACTCAACAAATTCAAGACTCTTCGCTCGAGGATTTAGTCAAACGGTTTTGGGAGATCGAAAACTATGCTTCTTCAGCTTCGATGTCTGAAGAGGACTCTTTTTGTGAGGATTTCTTCAAGCAAAATCACACTCGTCTTGAAAATGGACAATACTCGGTCAAGCTTCCATTTAAAACAGATGTTTGCATGCTCGGAAATTCTTACCATCGTGCTTTGCGCAGATTCAGGGGCTTGGAGACAAAGCTGGCCAAGGATCCCAACATCAAATCGCAATACGCTGCATTTATTCAAGAATACCTCAGCTTAGGTCACATGTCTCTTGTTTCTGATAAGTGCAAGGCACCCAAATTTTACTTGCCGCACCACTGCGTCCAGAAGCTCGATAGCACAACTACAAAACTTCGGGTTGTCTTCGATGGATCGGCAAAATCGACCTCTGGCTACTCTCTGAATGATCTATTGCTGGCGGGACCCACAATTCAAGCCACAATATTCACCACATTGCTCAGATTTCGATTTTTCAAAATAGCTCTATGCGGAGATATATGCAAAATGTACAGATGTGTCAAAGTTTCTCATCCTGATGAATACTTACAGATAATTTTATGGCGCGATAACTCAGAAGATGACATAAAAGCATACAAATTGGACACACTCACATATGGTACCAAATCCGCAGCGTTTCTGGCAATAAGGACTATGCATCAGCTAGCACTTGATGAGGAGGAAACGTTCCCTATTGGCTCGAGGATCGTTCAGAGAGACTTCTACGTAGACGACCTTATGTCTGGTGGAGACAGCATTGAAGACGTAGTGGAAATTAAACGCCAGGTCAAGGGGCTGCTCAGCCGTGGCCAATTCCCCATTCGCAAATGGTGCTCTAATGAATCAGCCGTGCTCGATGGTGAACTCGAAGTGGATAAGGAGAAGCTGCTAACATTTGATGATCGAAATGGAATCGCGAAAGCCTTGGGGCTGGTATGGAACGTCAGTTCTGACAACTTCTTATTCAATTTTTCAAAAATTTTGCCGGATGGACCAGCCACCAAGCGCGCTGTTCTATCCACAGTCGCCAGAACTTACGATCCGCTTGGATTAATTGCGCCTATCATTACAAAGGCCAAAATATTTATCCAAACATTATGGAAACATAAACTCAACTGGGACGACGCAATGCCAGCAGAGCTACAATCAGCATGGAGCCAGCTTTTCTCTCAACTTTCCATCGTCAGTGCACTCAAATTTCCACGGTACGCGATGATGCCTGCAGCATCATTTCAAATTCATGCATTTTGTGATGCAAGCAGCCTGGCATACGGCGCTTGTATTTACCTTCGTTCGGAATCACAGGACTCAATATCAACACATCTTTTATGCTCAAAATCTAGAGTCGCCCCTTTGAAAACTCTTACGATACCAAAGTTGGAATTGTCAGCTGCATTGGTTCTAGCTGAATTGGTCGCTAATCTCGCTCGCATTGTTCCATTTCAATGTGAATACCATTGCTGGTCCGACTCTACAATAACGCTCTCATGGATTCGATCATCGCCATCGGAATTCAACGTATTTGTTTCAAATCGCGTCAGTAGAATACAGGAGTTAACTCAGGAAATGACTTGGCATCACGTGCCAACAGCCTGTAACCCATCTGACATACTATCTCGAGGCTGCACACCAAAGGAATTGATGAATGACAAGCTGTGGAAACATGGTCCTCAGTTTCTTAACGAGCCCAAATCCAAGTGGCCTACAAACGTGCTGCCAGATGTCGACTTGCCAGAACGCCGTCGCAAGGTGCTGATCACCACAACAAAATACGATTTAACCAGTTTTTGCAAATATCAAAACTCGTTCACTTCTTTGCAACGAATTTTTGCTTATGTTCGCAAATTTTGGCTCACTTTATCGAAGAAATGCACTCCAGCTACGCTCAATTTGACCGTCGAGGATCTGCGCATGGGCACATATCTCTTTGTTAAAAACATACAAGAAGTCGCCTTTGCCATAGACTATGCGATGCTTTCCTCAAAGAAGTCGCTTCCAGCCAAAAGCAATTTGCTTTCTCTCTACCCATTCATCGACGGAAATGGACTCATCAGAGTTGGAGGCAGGCTACACAATTCGCAACTGGATTACGACGCGCGTCATCCTATTTTGCTTCCTAAAGGGCACCCGGTCACAAATGCAATCATCGTGCATTATCACCAAAAGTTGCTGCATGCAGGCCCAAGAAGTCTTCTCGCAACAATAAGGCAGGCATATTGGCCAATTGGAGGAATCAAAACTGTGGCCAGCGTCATCAATAAGTGCTTGAGATGCTTTCGCCTGAAGCCACGATATGCCGAGCATATTATGGGCAGGCTGCCAGCAGATCGCGTTCGTCCAAATCCAGCGTTCCACACAACAGGAATCGATTACTGTGGACCTTTTCTTTACAAGCCAGAGACCAGGAATAAGGCACCTGAAAAGTGCTACATATCCATTTTTATCTGCTTCAGTACTAAAGCTACTCATCTCGAAGTCGTCAAGGACCTAACGACAGCATCATTTATTGCTGCTCTGAGACGCTTTATAAGTATCAGGGGCAAACCACGCGTTATCTGGACAGACAACGGAACAAACTTCGTTGGCGCTAAAAACGAATTAGCTGAACTGAGAGAATTATTCTTAAGCGACCCGCACAACAGCGCTGTATCGGAAGTTTGTCTAGCTAATGGAATTGATTGGAACTTTATACCGCCCCGATCTCCACATTTTGGTGGATTATGGGAGGCGGCAGTCAAGTCTGCCAAATATCACTTCTTTCGTGCTGCTGGGTCCTCTGTTTTAGCTCTCGATGAACTTCGTACTCTAGTCTATGAAATTTCGGCAATTCTTAATTCTCGCCCACTCTATGCAATTTCAGAAAGCCCAGACGACTCAAGCTTTCTAACGCCTGCACACTTTCTCATTGGGTCTACGTTCACAGCTATAGATGAGCCTGACATCACCCATTTGAAGGAAGGGCGTCTCAATCGCTGGCAACGCGTATGCCAAATGCGTCAAAATTTCTGGCGCAAATGGAGTACCGAATATCTGACGATTCTTCAGGAGCGCAGCAAATGGAAAACTTCACGAACGGCCCTCAAGGCTGGCTCCTTAGTGCTGCTCAAGGATGAAAATCTTCCTGCGCTAAAATGGAGGCTCGGCAAGGTGGAGTCCACGATACCAGGCGATGATGGCGTTCCCAGGGTAGCCATGGTTCAAACCTCGGTTGGCCTGATCAAGCGAGCTGTAACCAAGCTTGCAGTTCTGCCTCTTTCGGACCATATCGGTTGAAAGTGATCACTTCCAACGGGGGGAGTATGTCGGGAGCAGAACCCGAACTTTATGCTTAGTTTATATTTAAATGTAAATGCTTCGCGCCACTGTTTGTTTTGACTGCAACTCTGTTATAACTCTGTTATGACTCTGTTATGTACATGCTTAAAAAAGCTAGTTGCTCTAGCATTGATCATTACATTCTTTACCATTCTTACACATCTACTGGTCACGTACACACGCGTCTATTCTATAATTCGACTATTAAAATTGCAACAAGTGAAGATTAACTAAAATAAACAATTGAACAAGCAAGAACTTTTTGTTGGCAATTAGTGCAAAGGTGGACATTCGGTTTTCC